>JAKSZP010018448.1:0-242801 GCA_022478985.1 Massospora cicadina | reverse complement strand
CCAACTCTTTCAATGCCATTGTTGGTTCCTTGATATGACCCAATGATTCAAGGGAATTGCAGTTTTTTGCATTTGCGTCAACTTTTCCCGCACAGGTCTCATGTTGATTTGATGCAAATTGTTGATTGGATTTTATATTTTTGAGGTTTGACTTTGTTGCATTGTGCACCGCATTTTCGCCCAAATTGCGGTTGTATTGTTCCTCAGTATGTGCATGAATGATGACGCTTTGTGGCTCAGTCCAAATATTTTGAAAATTTTTGACCTAGGCATATTGTTCTGATGGCTGGTTTGGTGAATATCCAAAATATCCTCCCAAATTTGTCTGGGGTTAATGGCGGATTCCGTGTTTGCTGCCGCTTCAGCCACTGCTCTCTTGTGGGCTTTTTGTGCTGCTTTACGTTGTTTACTTGTAACTGGGTCCACAATGGAGTATAGTCCATCTTCACCCCGGTGGAATGGGTGGTAGCCATCAGTCATTTTGGCGAAGTTTTCATTATCTTCATCCAAGGCTTCTTCATAGAAATCATTTTCCATTAAGCCCTCTTTCACAGGGCATGCATGTTCCTTGTGGCCCAGTGAGCCACAGTGGTTGCAAATGGGCGGTGCGCATTCCGGTGTAGCTCAGAATGCAGCTGACTGGCCCCCTTCTGCAAAGTGAAATTCTGCTGTGCGGGAAATTCTGGATAAATCCTCTTCCACTTCTGGGAAGGGGTTGATTACAGCGATAGCTTTGCCCATGCACAGGTCAGGCATTAAGCGAAATTGCTGTAATTTGAGTTGTTGGATTTCTCCGTAGGCCATGAGACCTTTGCAGAGCTCCTCCTCAATTACCTTACAAGGAAGGTTGGTGGGGAGCGAGTCAAAGGAGATGAACAAAGTTTTCACTTTGTTCCATCTGGTGCGCATGGTGCGCACAATTTTTTTGCCCTCAGGGAGGGCAATTTCCACACAGACTTTTGCTGTGGCATCAGCTTCATCAGCTGTTTTGAAACTAATGTCAATACAGCCATGGCCCATGTTGTTGGTGGCTACGTACACCTCGTGAGGGAAAAGTGAGGGCTGTGCCTCACATGTTTTCTCCCACAGGGTCAGTGACTCATCCCCAAGGAAGAGTCTGATCCCATGCTCCACCTTTGACAAAGGTTGGTTGAATTGAATGTACATGTATTGCTTGTGCTTTACAGTAAATACCATAAACCCAGACAGTGTCTGAGTTTGCGATTTTTTGCAGATTGGGTTCCTGGTCCCCCTCCAGGGCGTTTCTTGTCCTTAGTTGTACCATTAAGCTCACCGCTCGCCGTGACGCTCACCCATGTTGTATTATTTTTGTTATTAAAGTCTCACATCTTTCCTGTTTTTGATTATCCAAAGTCGCTGTTCGAATCAAACTGTAGTAAATTAAGTGATTGTTATGAGAAAGAAAAGCCTCTGGGTTTCTATTTTATTAAAAAAATTTATATGCACCATGGAGTACATTGAGGTCAACATCACTCGCTAAATTTACTCACCTCTCGTCAGATTGAGGGCTTCAGAGCCATATTTTTTTCTAGTTGTCTGGTGCCTAAAGGTTCTACCTGAATTTTGAGGTGCTAACTAAAGAAAACTTAGGATCCCCTAATGCTTACATCATGTAGTTACTCATTTATAAAGCAAAGGCAACTAAGCCTAAAGATTGACTAGGTAACGTGCCCTTATTAAAGCAGATTCATGACAAGTAAGTAAACATGGAGTTGTATGATTTCACTGGACAATATAATATCAACTATAACAACAACATTAAGAAACTTTCCCAATATAAATAAGCAACTATAACCACCTTGATTAGGGAAAAAGATGCCGCTATTTTACAAGTAATCAGTATTTCACTGTACTTGTATTGTAGGTAAGTATATATCTTGTTGAAACAAGTAAAGATTATAGCAATTATTGAAAAAAGGACTCTAATCAATATTGTCTCTAAATATTTAGTAAAGAAATTAAGACCAACTTTAGAAGTCATCATAAGAAGGAACATCATACTGCAGGTCTAAAAACCACCCCTTCTAAAAAGCATACAGTGACTTTCAATTTTTGTTTGATCACTTATTGTTAAACCCACTAGCAATTTTTTTTACTAAACCAAGCTTACCAAATTAATTAGAACTTAATTATGCACAGTATATGGTTTGTTGTAATTTAAAAGTAAATAACTTCTAGATTCAGGGAAACCTTTGTCTCTATTTTATAAAATAAAATAACGATTCACCTAAAGCAAGAAAATTTTATTTTCAGTTTGATATATGCTGAACTTGTCTATTAAAATATTGCTGAAATATTTGTTGCTTTAAAACTCTGAACAAATTAATGAGTGCCATGGAATTTCTTTAAGGACATGAAGGCCATTGGTTGGCAATTACAAGTAACAATGTATCTATTTAACTGGGCTTACTTTGGAAATACTGTTTATTAAAGGTAAGCCAATCAGAGGACAGATATTGTTAAATTCTAAAAGAGCAAAACCCCCTAACAAATGAACTGAACCTCCAAAATCGAGCGCTTTAAAACAAAAATAAAATGAAAAAATATTCAAAAAACCAAGTGGGAAAGTGGAGAATCAAATATTTGACCATGATGGAAGGAGAGGTGGATTTAAAGGCTCGGCCTCAGTGGCATCTTCCTCATCCCAGAGAAAGCTATTGGCCAAGGCAGCGAGCAAAGAGTAGGGGCACCGGCAGGATAGGGTTCAATATTACCCAAGGGCGGAGTACCAGTTCATTAGTCCTGTATGGATAAGGCCGCCAAAATATAGATAACAAGGGCTTCCTTAGCTTTGATGTGGTCATCATGGATCTTGGTGAATGTATAAGGATTGGTATGGTAATCTTAGAATGTGGATTCTGTTTATAACTGCAGAGTTCTTAATTGTATTATTGGCTGTTTTGAAAAATATATGAGAGGGTTGCGCTTGCCTAGAGGGGCTAAGTTTAATGAGATAAAGGGAGCAGGGATACTTTTCTGCAAGAACCACCACCTACTTTGTGAAAGATTTGCGGAGGAGGCAACAGTCAGGAAAAGCAGCCTCTTCAACAGCTAGCTGGTGGTCTAATAAAAGGATGGGCGTTCTTCTGGGGCATAAAAATGAGGGGAAATTGGGCGTATTACTTGGTATGCAGAGCTTGTTTAAGGTGAAAGTTGGATTATTCTTATAAAATTAATTCAGAAACATTACAAAATAAGCCCCTAGAGTTCTGGTTGAACTAGAATATGGCATTGGCACAAAGTTTGTGGTTTTTTGGTAAATAAAAGGAAGTTTGGGGATAACCATAGTTCAAGATGCTTCATGATTGGATGGGGTAGGTGTAGTTCTGGGCTGGTGAAGGGCCTGATTGTCTGGCGCAGGAACCTCTGTAACAGTAAACTTTGGAGTGGGGGTAGGATTTTAGACCAGAAAAAAAATGGCATTGGAACATCATTGGATGGGCAATTGCAGAGGTGGGCTTCGATACAGCAGAAAGCTACAAAAGAGAGGCATTTTCATCAAAATAATACAATTTAAAACAGGAAAGTCAGATCTTCTGAACGCCCTCCACACAGACTTGGAACGGATAGTTGGGTGCAGAAGGGATGACGGCCTGAGGGGAAATCAACAAAGAAAGTTTATTAGAATTAAGGATTTTTGTGGCAAATGCCTTAGGCCTATAAAAACAGGCGGCCCCATTTGGGACCACAGACTGTAGAATTGGGTTAGACAAATAGGCTTAAAATATTCCATCAGCTCCTTGTGGACACATTGGTGAGAAGGTGGGTGGAAAAACCAAAAAACTACACCATCGTATTGATGTCCTCTGGTAGCCAGGTGTATGTTGTTGGTAGTGGGGTTGCCCTATAACATAGACACTTTTGCCACAGTGACGGCATCAGATTTGCATGCGAAGTTCAAATTAAAAATACCCTCTATAGGGGTGGATTACAATGAAGCGTGCGAGTTCCATCACATCCTGAGTTATTTTATTTATAGCTTTATCAATATATGGAAAAAGGTTCCCATATTTGACCTAAAGGCCAAATATGCATGTTGCTTCATGGAGCACAGGGGGCTTTGAGGCACCATCTGATAACGCGAGAGGTTAAGGTTGAAGTTTTTGGAAGGACCAGATATCTTAGTTCAAACGCGTTTTTTCACTAGACAGAAGGTGCTAGGGGTTTTTGCCGCTGCCCTACACTGAAGCAGCTAGTGGATGATCTGAGGACATTAAGTTTGAGTTAGGTGTAGGTGATATCTTTGTTAATTTTTAATTTATTGGTTCAAAAAGCTCTCATTTTTACCAAACAGAAAAGATATGTCTTTATTTTGTACATAAAACAACCTCATGTTAAAGTCCATGCACTCTGGAAGAAAGCTAGAAATGAGTCAAACATTTTAAATATAACTTACCCACAGCCATGGTGAAAATATTATATTTTGATTGCTAATTTACTGGATAGATTAATATGGGTAGATATAATCTCGTGAAAGCATATAACCACTTTATTCTGACATAAGAGCTTATGTTTTTTCATAACATTGACAAGCCTGATGAGATGGTAATACAATATGACAAAATTTGAGTCGTTTTTTCCATTTTTGATTAAGTAAACCTCCTCATGTCTCGGACTAGCTGAAGGATAAAGTCCTTAACATTTTGGAAAAATTAAAATTGGATTTCTAAGATCATTATGACCTCAGATTGCCAAAGGAATATTTATAATGTTGAAGTAGGAAACCAAGTGCTAATATGCAATAGACCAATTTAACATTAAAGAAAGTGAGGCAATGGTGGCTGACAAGGTTTGTAAGTTACTAAAAAATTGATTATAGTCTCATCCTAAAGTTATTAAGCGAGTCTATTATCTTTTTAATAAAGATAAATTATATTTGAGCTGTGATAGCTTATTGCTGGCTGAAAAAAACACCAAGAAGGATTCATATCAACTGCCATGCATAGTAATGCTGTCAGAAATGCAACCAAATGGTTTCCTCCCATAATGCTAAGGTTAGGGCTGACATTGGTAGTTAAGCGATTCTGGAGAAATTTGATGGATCTGAAAATATTTAAAGCCTTCTTGATAGCAATTTCGAGTATATCGATCACTGGCAATTTATACCAAGGATGATTGATATCTATATTAGTTAATTATTGGTAATTACTACTCAGTGACTGAAGCTGAGGATAGTTGAGGTAAGACAAAGTGTTAAAGATTTTAAATGAGTAATAAAGACACATACCTATGATTCCACCAGGAGTTACGCCAAGTGAATCAGTTATTGAGAATACCAACTTAGTTGGGAGTAGGTCCAGCAGCTGCAGTGACAAGAACAAAAGTAGTTAAGAAAGAGTAAGTAGGATAGTTATGTTGTATAGTTTACAATAGCACAACTAAGCGGTGAAACCCATATTTTGTGTATAATCCTAGTAGTAATGGTAGTGTGACTCTGTCTAAGAGATATTTAGTGTGGTTTGTGAAGCTGTTGGAATCTTTCTCACCTTTCAGCCTCCTAGATTAACATGAATCTCTGGGGGATAATTCTCTATGGCAAGTTAATTGGATAGTAGTTGACCCTGATTTTGGGCTAGTAATGTTTGGGGGATTTTAGGTAATTCGCCATGATTGGATCCTTCAGGAATCAATCTGGGTGAAGCTTAAGATCATGCCATGCAGAGTTGAAGACAATTGGGGTCATCTGATAGTTTAAAGATAATTTAATTACCAGGTTTACCAACTGGGATCAGTCAGGTTTCATCACCGACCAATTTTAATTTAATAAGCAAGTTTCAAGGTGAGTGATGCTGCCTGCAACTAGCAAGTAATCAATTGGTTTGAGACCTGCCATAATGGGTAACAAGTCCCATTACCTAAGCAGGTCACACCAAATATTGTTGGTTTGCTGGGATTGAGTGGAAAACATTAGGGACAAATTTCTGTCTCTGACGTTTTAGGTTTTTAGGATGTTTAATGAAGGAATCCTAACCAGATGGAGAAGACCATTGCTGATTAGACAACAAAGGGAAGTTTAATGGCAACGTCTCCCATTTCATGGCTGAGGTGCCAACTGAGGGTTAGGCGCCAAATCCCCTCTATAAATTCCCCTTAAAATTCACGTTAGCAAAAGAGTCTACTTTATAAGGATTCATTTTTGGTTTTAGTTCAATTCAATTTTAGGACATTATTTATGTGCGCTTTAATTGGGGACTCTTAAGTAGGATAAAGAGTAAGGATCGAAAATCTTTAGAAGAGAAACTGAGCTTAGATGGGAATTGCTTCAGACTCTGTGAGACCAGAGTAAAGGCCATAAACTTAGGGATCTGAGCGTAGATCAAATAATGCGGATAAGGATATTAGTCTCTAATGAAGACATCAAGAGTATTACGTGGAGAAATACAAGTGAAGCATTGGGCCAGAACGGATTATTTATTCAACTATGGATAATAGTCTTCATACTAATATCAATTGACTATCATCTACTATCAGACAAAGCGAATTGTGCACATACTGAACCTGTGCAGTTAATCAATTAGGGGTTATTAGTCTTTAACAATCAGTGTTAGTCCCTAAATTTTAACAATTGATGCTCACTACAGGTGGTAGTTGAGTAGGATACACAAGACAAGATGTCGTACAAGGATGAGTTAAGAGAACAATGGACGGAGTTGGCAACCATCATCAAAGGACGCCTTGAATTCTCCCAATCTATTAAATTATCTGCCTTGGAGGAGAGTGTTATCAAGATTGAGGAAGTAGTAAAAGATGTCTTTAGTTTGGTAATGAGTTGCTAGGGAAAGTAACATCATTAAAGAAATAAGACGAAGATTTTTTGAGAAGTTTTATTCTTAAAAACTAAATGAGAAGCAGACTGCGTTTGATTGTGTTCAGTCAGCGCAGACATAGAGCGTCCAATGAAGAAAATCAAAAAATTGAATACTCATAAATGTGAATGTCAGCCCTATAAGACAATTGATGCCAAAAGAAAAGACCAGTTAATCCAGTTGGGAAGCAGACTGTTCCACAAAATATGTGACCACTATTGCACCCATTTTAGAGATGACTCCCAAAATCAATCCTCAAGTCAGTTTAGTAACTGAACCAAGAGTGGTAGCTAGAGAAACTTCAGAGGAATCTAGAGCTACACTGTAATTACCACATTCCATCAAGATAATACCCCTGAATTTTTCAAATTGTTTGAAATGACAATGTTTGGCTACAGTAATTGGCAAAACGCTTTGACAGAGATAAACTGTTAATACACTGACTGTCAGAACTTAGTGTTACCCCATCTAGGGGGACAGCTGGTCGTACTTGGAGGCCAAGGCGGCCACAATGAAAGACTTTGGAAGTCCCACACATATGTCAATGTGCAAACAGTAATTATGAAAAATTAGTTCTAGAAGAATGAGTTCTTTGTAAGTTTCGCCAATTGTTTCTACCAATAATTGCATATTATGGTCGGAGCAATAGTAATGGACAATTTTGATGAACGGATTGTGTTGCAAGCGACCCTTTGGCCTTATTGCAATTTACTTTAAATAATGTCTTCTGTGTTTGCAACTGAGATTACCACCTTGCAGATGGTGGATCATTTGAAGATATTAGAGCTACCTTTGATGTCCCTAATAGAAGCTTCAAACAGAGTCAGTGCAAAATTTGAATCCTACAAGGGGGACTGAGAGTGCAAAGGAGTCCAGTAATCAAAATGTGCTGGTAAATAAGCCTGAAGAGTTCAGTTAATCAATAAGAAAGACAAACACTGTTTTTAGTGCGAAGGAAAAGGAAACTTTGCTGTTCAATGCAAGAAGCCAAAGGAACCGATCATGTGATCCAGGTGAAAGAGGTCAAACCCATACAGGAGTCGGGAAAAGGGCCTGTGGCCTAGATGGCAACAGTCTAGAGCTGTGTTTAAACCTGTTCTCCTTGATAATTTTCATGAAGAAATTAGCATTATTGAACTATTTGTCAATGGTGATGCGCAGGATTAACTTTATTGAGTGGTCAATTTGAATGTCAACGCAGTAACCAGATCTGTAGTAAAGGAGATTGACCCCAAAATAATCAAGGAAGTTGCTCGGCCATATGTGCAACTACTATCAGATAAGATTTGAGCCATAGAGAATCCAGACGAGTTGACTGAGATCAAATTACATGATGCAAATCTGTCTATCCCCCTTAGTGAGATTAAGCAATCATTTCATAATCTATTGGTACAAAATTATTCACTCCCTCAATCCGGCAAAATAATGCCACAATACATTTAGTAAAAATGATTTTACAATACTCCAAGTGTACTTATATTGAAATACTGGTTAATTAAGTACAGGTGAAGGCATAAATGAAAGTAAAGCGCCTTTCAATATTGTCACAACTTAGCTGGTGAAGAAGATGAGAATTTCGCCTGATCTGGAACACAAGAAAGAATATGGGACAGATGGGACGAATACAACCAATTCCTGTGGAGCATATAGCGCTTTGTCACTCCAATTTAGATCTTTAGTGATATCCGCCCCAGCCATAGTTTTTCCAGCCAAAACTACAATATTTTGATTGGTACAGAGTTTCTATGAAAGTATAGAGTTAAATGTAATTCAAAGATAATATGTTGACCACATTGGGTCAGATGTTACCAATAGTTTATCAGAAAGATGGGGAAGCTCCACTGCCAAGGAGGTATAATTTCATTAATCTGATTTACAATGATGACATTGTCCCCATTTGTTACCAATTGGATGGATAAAAATGAATAGAAGTGCTGACTGAAATCCTGGAATTTGGGTAATTCCGTTGAGGATCAAGGATTTAAGGACCATACTGCTAGGCTTGCAGATTATAGTTGACATGGGGTTGACGTTTGAGATACCTGAGCTGTTACATTGAGAAGTCAATATCTCTTTATGAAGTCTAGAGCAGAGCCTTGGGTGGCTCCTGGAATAGTTATGCGGGGCCATGGAGAAATTTAAGATCTCCTGGCGAATTTGAGTTAAAACCCTAGAAGAACGAGAATAGTCAGATCATTGCATTTGTTCATCAATCCCATTTGCGGAGTTAAAATTCTATAATTTTGGGACCCTCAATGAGATGGTATTACCAGCAGGTGTGAGTGAATACATCTATCTATTGGTCAACTGAGAGCAACTTTCTGATCTAATGGACAGACAGTAGGAAGAGGTGCTCAATTTATTTGACAAGTATCTGGAAGTATTTGTATAGGATGACCACAATTTGGGATGTGCAAGGAATGTTGTTCACAAAGTCAACATTGGAGAAAATTTGCCAACAAGATGAGACCAATTCACTGGTCGAAGGTGGTGGAAGCAGTAGTGGAAGAAGAGATCAGCAAAATAGTGAAGCATGTGCTTCTAGTCTATCATTGAGTCCCTGGATGAGCCCTATCCTGATTGAGAAGAAGAAGGATGGCTCTAATTGGGTGGTGTTCGATTATCAGAAGCTGAATAAGATAATAAAGAAGGATTTATATTTACTACCACGAATCAATGATGCATTAGATCAATTGGTAGAAACAAAGTATCTCTCCACTATGGATCTAATATCTGGATATTGGCAAATTTATTTGCCAATGGAAGACCAGGAGAAATGTGCAATCATCACTGCGCAGGGCTGAATCAACTGATGAGGATGCCCAAAGATCTATGTAATGTGCCTGCGACATTTCTTAGGGCCACAGACGCCAACTTAAATGACCTGAAATTTACCCGCGTCCTAATGTACTTGGATGATATAAGAGTTCAGAAGAACAATTACTGACATTTACACCACTTGAAAGAAGTCTTCATGAGATTGTCCACAGATAATCTGAAGATTAAGCTGAGGAAGTGCCGCTTCTCTAAGAAAGAGTTGGAATATTTGGGATTTGTTATCAACTATAGTGGACTGCAGCTGCAAGCCCAGAAAATTGAGGCCATAGAGCGAATGGCTGTTCTGAGAAGCTTTCAAGATATTTAATTGTTCCTTGAAATGTTCAGATGCTACTGAAGATTCATTAGAGATTTTGCAAGAATCGCGGAGCCTCTCTTTCATCTGCTGAAGGATCCAAAAAAGAATTTGTTTGGAATAAAGAGGCCCAGAGTTCTTTTGATAAATTACGCCGGTATCTGATAAATTCTCCAATATTAAAATAACCAAAATTTTTAATTAGGATTTATAGTATAAACTAATGCTTTGTTAATGGTGATCTGTGCCATCCTGAGCCAAGTAGATGAGCTTGTGGATGAACATCCAGTATCTTATGTGAGCTGGACACTATCAGAAGCTGAAAAAATTACACAGTTACTGAGCGTGAATGCCTTGTGGTAATTTATGCATGTAAACAGTTTTGAAGATATATTCATGAGACGCACTTTAAGTGGTAACAGACCACTCCTCGCTGTGTTGGCTGCATAATTTATGAGAACTGAAAGATTGACTGGCCCAATGGCATTGAAGCTACAGGCTTATAATTATGAGATAGTTCACTGAGCAGGAGTTTCTCATCATAATGAAGATGGCTTATAATGGTTAGCAATGGTCCAAGTGGTTACCAGAAAGTGGATGAGCCTTTCCAGAGAATGGCCAAAGGGGAAATCAGGAATGAGCCCCAATAAATCCAAGGTGCGCTATAGAAAGCAATGGAAGACACCAAGATTAAGGACGGACAAGTTTTCAAGACATTTTATGAAAACAATTACCATTCTAAAGTCCGTCAAAATTTGTGGCAAACATTTAAGCCGCACATAAGGTTGTTGAAAATGGATGCCTGAGAAAGACCTCTGATCACATTCACCAGTGTTATTACTTGGAGAAAATCAACTGCAATGTAGCGGATTATCTGGCTTGCTGTGTGGAGTGCCAGCTGAATAAGACTTAAAAGAACATGACTGGATAACGACTTGTCTGCCCTAAATTTTCCTGGAATACAGTGTCCATTGACGTGATGGGACCATTAGCCATGATTAAAGGGGGAGTCAAATACATCTTAGTTGCGATCAACCATCTGACTAGATTTTTTGAGACAAAGCCTTGGCGAAAGTGGAAGCTACAAGCACTGAAAAGATAATCCTGGAACAAGTCGTATACCATCATGAATGCCTGCATGTCTTGTTGAGTGACAATGGAACAATTTTACATCCCACGTGATCCTGAGATTGAATTAGATAGGGGATCTTAAGAGTCATGTCAGTACCTTACTGGATGGAGACAAATGGACTTTTATAACGGGTCAATGAAACACTGGCTGCAATGCTGAGGAAGCTGGTTGCAGGGAGAACTTCCTCATGGAGATGTACCTCAATTTTGTGATATTTTCATATAATATAAGTCATCATATGGCAATGGGAAAAACGCCATTCAAATTATTATATGGAAAGGAGGCGCGTTACCGCCAATTCTAAATCTGGTGGTTGAACCAACATTGGGGATAAGTGCCAAGAAGTACCTGATTTATTGTCAAATATATTAATCGAGATGCATTCACAAGCATTTAATACAACCTTGAAAAAGAGAATCAAGAACAAATAGATGGATGATAAGAACCAAACAGCATTATAAGAATACCAAGTAGGAGGAAAAGTTGCCTATTGCGATATGCATTTTTTTCAAAAGACAGAATAAGCTAGATGTGTTGTGATTTGGGTTTGTTTGAGATTATTGTCATAATGACGATGGACGCCTATTCCATCAAGAGCCTCTTGGATGGAAGGATTGTGAATCAAGTCCATGCTATATATATAAAGCAGTGGATCAAGGAAAAAATAATAAAAATAGTGTTTCCAAAAGATCGCTAAAACATTGAGACTGTTATGTCCTGAAAATTTGGTTAAGTCCTAAAGGGGACCACTTAACCAAAATAGATGGTTAAGTCTTACAAATAAGACCTCAGAACCATAGAAAACTGATAGGTCAGAGTATACCTAGGAGCCAGTTTGGGGGAATAAATAAATGATTTACCGCTAAACCAGGGAAGGTCATGTCCCATATAATGAAAAAAGTGATGATTGATAAAAATATAGCAGAAAACAGATTTATTTTTATGATTTTTTATTATTATCCTTAACACAGGGATGATTCTGCTTATGTCGCCTCTTGGAAGAAGGAGGATGTATAGCAGTAGGAGTAAATAAAATGTTGAAAATCTATGTGAGATTGGAAGCTAGAAAGAGCTAGACTTACTCAAAGCCAAGTTTGTAGAGAAGAGGCTGATACCTGTGAGAATGCAACAAGGGGAAGATTGATAGAAATATTGGTACTTTCCTAGTGGGATACCCTGGATTGGAGAGGGAAGTAAAAGAACAATAAGAGGCAGTCGCCAAATATCCTTGAGTAATCCCAATATGGCACCAGAGCTTGAAGATTGATATTGAACACTTGCCAATGGGCTTTGTTAAGAACATTGAACATATGAACTGGAATTGAGTAACGGATACTAGGAGGGGTTGCTGAATCATGGCACCAATCAAAGTCATTAGGGGAAGGTACCAATGGGACGTGCCAGAATTAGATAGTTGTGCAGGGAGCAGATGGCATCTGCAGACAATGGCTATGAGCTTTTTGAATATGAAAGCATAATGAGTGATAGAATTTGAGAGAGGCTAAAAGCTTCATGGCCCAACTTCGAAGAACTTGGCCAGCAAAACTAAGGGCATTGGATGAACATCTCAATCTAGGTTGTGTCAAAATTGGAGGGGTTCAGAGCTATGGACAGAGCCTTGGTCACTTGAGTCCTCACTTTGCGTAGGGAATTTCAAAGTGGTTGAAGTTTTGAATGGCTAGTTCATTTGACAAAACAGCTGGTTTGTAAAATTGACCATGTTAGAAAAGGAAATCTGGAAGCAAGTTAGATCCGGCAAGGAACAATCAAATAATAGTGGAGGGCATTGCTTTAGAAAATTTTGACAAAAATTGTAAGAGTATCTGCAAAAGGAGCCAAATCCATGAGAGTATTGAAATCTAATTTGGAATTGATGACAGTTGGAGGATTGGTTGCAAGTCATTCAAGATGATTGCTAATCTGGTTTTATTAGGGAAGATACTGTTTCTGGTAATTCTGCAGAATGACTGGCTACGGGTGCTTAACTGGGAGTATAAGTCCTTGGAAGACTATAGAAGAGACTTTGTCATGCAGATTAACTCATCAATTGGATGAGCCAAGCATCTTTTCTCAGACATACTGTTAAGCAACATCTGGTACCAAGATTCCAATTTAACATATGAGATGGACAATAGGGAAAAAATTGGACTTTTATATTAGTTGACATTATTTACATCAATATCAATTAAGCTCTAATTCTGGAGAAAATGAATTTCAAAATTTTTTAGATAAGCTCTTCAGTGAAGAATTAAGAATGAAATGAGATAACGAAGTTATTAAGAGAAAATAACTATTAGGGACCATCTAGTACTAAAAAAAAGAGAAAATAACTAGAGTGGATATAATTAAGCATTCTTATTTGTGCCATGAAACAAACATCAATGGCTAAGATCAGACAAGGAAAAGGAAGAAGGTTAGTAAATAGAGTACGCTGGACCAATAATCATGAATATAACAGCGGGTTTATGCCCTGACCAGGGGAAAACAGGATTTCTGGGACTAATATCATCACAAGTAAATCAATCAGCCCAGCATGACAGAGACTCATGGGGACCACGCTCTAAGGAGGTGGTAGCAATAAAGAAAGAGGAAGAGAACCACATGTCTGAAGGTTGTCCTGAGCAGCGTTGAGTGTAGATTGACTATTCTCCTCTAGAAAACAAAAGATATTTGACCTAGTGTCTGAGGTGGTATTCTCTTGTCCTATCTATTCTCGCTAGAAATCTAAGCAATAGGGGGAGTGTTGGTATTTTTTCCCACCTTTCCAGCCTCCTAGATTACAATATATTGCTAGGGGATAATTCCCTATGGCGAGTGAATTATATAAATTGACCCTAATTTTGGGCTAATAATGTTTGGGGGATTTAAGGTAATTTACCAAGATCAGATCCATTGGGGATTGATTCAAGTTAATGTTTAAGATCTTGTCATGCAGAGTTGAAGACAATTGGGGCATCTGGATTTGATTGATGATTAACTATCAGGTGTACAAATGGGATTGGTTTGGTTTCATCACAGACCAATTGGGAATTTAATGAGCAAGTTTCAAGGTAAATGACGCTTCCTGAAACTATCGAGTTTATAGTTGGTTCACAACCTGCCATAATGGGTAATAAGTCCCATAACCTAAGCAGGTCGCTTGCCAAATATAATTGGTTTGCTAAGATCAAGTGGAAAACTTTAGGGACAAATTTCTGACTCTGTCCGTTTAAGGTCTTGAGGATGTCTGACGAAGGAATCCTAACCAGATGGAGAAGACCATCGCTGAAGAGATGACAAAGGGAAGTTCAATGGCAACGGCTGCTGTTTCATGGATGAGGCGCCAACCAAGGGTTGGGCGCCAAATTCCTTCTATAAATTCCCCTGGTGATTCACATTAATAAGGATTCTAATTTAGCAGAGTTCATTATTGGGTTTAGTTCTAATTATCTTCAGGAAATTATTGCTATGTGCTTTAATTGGGGACTCTTTAGTAAGATAATTAATAAGTACCGAGAATCCTTAGAAGAGAAGTTGAGATAAAATGTGAATTGATGTAGATTATGTGAGACCAGAGAGGAAAGGTCATAAACTTAGGGATTGAGCGTGGATAAAGTTAGGCAGATAATGGTATAAGTCCCTACTGAAGAAATCAAGAGTATTACGTGGAGAAATACAGGTCAAGCATTGGACTAGAACGGGTTATTTATTCAACTATGGATAATAGTCTTCATACTAATATCAATTGAATATCATCTACTATCAGACAAAGCGAATTGTGCACATACTGAACTTGTGCAGTTAATCAATTAGGGGTTATAAGCCTTTAACAATCAGTGAAGCACCTAAATTTTAACAGAAGCTCTAATCTCTCTGTTTTGTAATTTAATACCTATCTTCAAGGAATGTCAATCATCATATCGCCCTTCCATTGTATCATTGTTTATTAACTCTTGTGCAAGCATCTGCTGGACTGCATTCCCTCTGCCGGAATTCTAACAGTGGTTCTCACTATAGGGGCCCTGATGATTCAACTTAAGAAGCAATTATATGAAGCCATGTCAAGTTTCAACTACCTCTGCCAAGACCTCGTGAGGCTTCATGAGAAGTATTGTGGCGAGCTCATGGAAACCTCTAACAAGAAACCCACTCTTTTTACTGAAATTGAGGCTTCTGAACTCAGTGACACTCTGATTGAGATACAGTTGGCCACCTGTCTAGCACTAAAGTTGGCCCAACATGGAAGGTCAATGGATGTTACCTCTGCGCAGCTCCATCATATTATGGAGTGGCTTTCTTCAGGGATATGCCTCTACAATAAAGATACCTTAAGAACTTCATGAGAATGTTCTAATCAGAAGTATCTAGCTCAGTGGTGCAAGCTTTATATGTTTTACTTGGAAACATCCACCCCCAGAATTACGTGCCACCTCAACTCACAGGACATGGTGGAATACCTAGTCGTCTATGTACAGCCTCTGAAATACCAGCTACCGAGGAGTTCAGGAGCGTCATAACATAGATATCAGTTATGTGATGTGGTTCTCCCAGTATAAAAGAACAACAATCATACTTTGCTGAAGTGCCTAACCAAACATTTGCGGAGATCAAGAGGTGATTGTCCAAGTTCATGGCCACGTTGCCAATGCACACAGCCATATGGATCAGTTGTCACCTCAGTTGAACCAAGAGCTTCTGCGGGTTGAGGGGGACTTTTGAACTGATGAGGCCTTATGTTGGAATGGTTCAAGGATGTTACCACGTAGGGGGAAAATACTGAGTGATTCATGCAGGAGATGACCAACTGGGCGTTAAGAATTGACGCCATGGTAGTGCATACTAGGGGATCATGTAACTAATTGGATCAACAAGTCACTGACTAATCTAATTTGGTAGCCATTGACTTCAGCTAGCTCTATAATGAATGGAGTAACCGCCTAGCTGCCAAAACCCGGGGTACCTCATTCCTCCGGTCCTTAAAATACGGACAACTATAAGATCAGTTAGCTCAAGTGGATCTCCTCAATAAAGCCAACTGAGGCTGGCCTGCGACCCTCCTATTCATTAATCGGTATAAATATGCTGATCTTAGGGTCAGTTTGGAGAATCTGTGTCGATCCAATGAGGAGTTACTATGGGAATGATCATTTCTTGTAAGCCAACTTGTTGATGCATCCCGTCAGGTTTGTGAAATTGGACACCAGAATTACTGACTGCTGGGAATTTTAACAATGTAGGCGAACATCTTCAAACCTTGAGTGGAAAATGGCCACAGAAAATTAAATTCTGCTGTGATCTGTAACGCGAAAATAACAAAACAAACGAGCTGAGAAAAGAGGACATTGCCAGTGCAGTTTGAACAAGCGGAAAGGATCGTCAAATAACTTCTTACCGACTAGGAAAGCGAGGAGAGTCAGGTTAGGACAGCGTCAGCTTTGGAGATAATACTATGGTTCCGCGAATGAGATTCCTCTGTAGTCACTGTAATCCCATCTAAAGAGACCACTACCCAACAAAAGACTGTGTTTGAATTAAGTTCTAACCAACTACCCACATATACTCTCAATGTGGTTGCAATGTCCATCAGACAGGAGATGAATCATTTCACTCCCAAATCATGTAGCCCAGAGTGATTTGTGATTGTACATGTTGATAAGCTACCCACATTTAATCAATATGACAATTTGAATATATATATTAAGTGCTTCAAATTTTCCATCTAAGGAGCTTTGGACCACCATAAGGCAAAACTACTGATATCCACTGTTGATGTTGAGAGACCTGATCAGGTCACTTGCTACCTTCAGGACAGCTCATTTAATTACAAGGAAGCCAAGGGTACTGTGTTACACCTGTTTGGAGGTGTGAAAAAAATATCTCGATGAAAAGCTGATTTTTTACAATTGGATATCAGCGGAACAAAAATCTAACAGAATTTGCATATCGCTTCACTATGGAAGTTCATGTCTTGGTAGGTGAGAGGACATTATCCAAGGACAACATTGTGATTGCAATTACTGCGTCATTGAAAAACACCAGTAGCTTTTCAACGCAAGGGCATCTGTATTGTAAGGGAGTTTCTTTTTACTTATAATTGCCAACTATCTTTGATGATTGGCAACGAAATTCAACTCACCCAACTTAGACCAGAAGCCACCAATGGTTAGTGATGGATTTTCTTTATTGAGTGGGTCACAACAGCTAACTTATAATATAATGACTAACCCACTGCTAACCTATCATCCTTTGGGCTACCCAAAACCGCCCTATAACTCAGCCCCGCCCTCAGCCAGCCTATAATCTTTCGCCCAACCCTTGGGTTGGACCTTTTGGTGACACTTGGAGATGGGACCCCTTTGGACTAAAATGTTACAAATGCAATAACAAAGACACTAAGCAGTAAGCTGCCCGCCTAGTGGAACATCCATGCTGTCCAGCCAAATCCATATGATCAGGGAAAAGTCTAGGCGGAGTAGAGATGAGACCCTCTACTTCTGCTGCTCCAATTTTAATTTCCCACCTGAACCCAATGAACCACTCTACGTCATACTCCATGACTCCAGCAATGTATTTCTATATCAACAAACCGCTAAAAGCATACATGTGCTAACTTGCTCGCAAGCTAAGGAGGCTGCAGTGGAGGAGATCTACCAGGAAATTCAAAAACCTTATTCCTGCAGTTATTGAAGCAAAATTTTGCAGAAAAATACCAGCCCTCTTTGTTTGTGGCATTATTAAAAAATTATTTGAGGTGGATCAACCTTGAAACAAATATACCACACCGAGAATGTTTTCTAGCCAGTACAGATTTCAAACTCAAAAACCTGCACTAGGGGTGTAAGCGTTTGTGGCATTATTGTAAGTAGTAAATGTCGCCTTCCTTGTGGAGATGTTCATTAAGGAAGACCCCCAATCAAGGCAAATACATACTATTCTTTCACAAAAAAAGATTCTTTATATGTATACATGTCAAATAATTAGTTTCTTCTTATTCTAAGTGTACCAATTGAGATTTATTGTGAGAAAAACTAAAATTTTTAAATTCTAGTAACTGGCGCACCTGTCAACGTAATGTCAGCGAGGTTTATAGACAAGCACCCATTGAAATCCTATGTGGAGCACTGGGTGGTATATGGAACGGCTGGGGCAGAATGCACCATGTCAGAGGGGCCATATAGTGCGTTGCCCCTTTGGCTTGGGTCAATCGCTGTTTCTGTGTCAGCAATAGTGCTGCCAAACCACAACTATGACATGCTGAATAGAGCCGCGTTATTGCGCCGCTTTAGGGCAGTAAATCATGGAATAGGAAACCTTTGAAACTATTGCACAACAGATCCCCATTTACTTCACCACAAGTGGGGTGCTAATGGATTCTGTCTGCACTGGTCAAAATGACCTCGCATACTGTGATGAAAAATTCCCATATGCGAAAAGCAACTGAAATGGCAGACTAAGGTCCTCCCCGCACTAATATACAAGTACAGAGATATACCATTAAAATAGAAGAGCGCTCTAATGATATAGTCTAGACATCAAGCTATAGTAAGGATGGGGCTTGAACTAGAGATACAGGAGGGTTGTATGAGGAGGGTTTAGTCCTTATCAACAAACAAGTCTTGAACCACATTTGGCTCCAGGCATGCTATCATCTGGGCACAGGGAGATCAAAGTGCTACTGGTTAACCTGCTAAAGAGCCTCTGATGGTCCAGAGGCGCCAGGTGGTGGCCTATCTACACCTGACCCCCTGACGAGGTCCTTCACCTCCACAAATTCGACTCTCTGGAGAAATCTTGGCAACCCTACTAGAACTCCATCCAGCGTAATGGTGGTGGTTCCCCAAGAAGCTTTGACAGGGTTATTGGAGGAGCGAAAAATTGAGAGATGGTGCTATCTTAGATATTTGGATATCTTCGCCTCTGATTACCAAAATTTTTGGTGTGCTCATGGTGATATTCGTCAGTTGGACACAGGGGACCACTCTTATATTTGGAAATGGCTGATCCTTCGCTCAAGGGCTTCAGAGGAGGTAGTTTTATAGAAATATGGAACCTGCTAGTGCAGGGAATGCCAGAGCCGTCTTAGAGGCTTGGGCTTTCTTCTGTGTTAATTGTCAAAAGAGAATGACATCAACTATGTAGTAATTACTACTGGAAACATAAAAGCATCACCAAAAAGGATTCATACCCGTTGCATCAAATCAATGACCTTTAAATTGGTTGGGAGGCACTCGCTATTTCTCAGCTATGGACCTAATATCAAGTTAGTGGAAAATTGAGTTGACTTCGGTGGAACAAGCGAAAAGTGTCATAAATGACTTCCAAGGGGTTAATCCAGACCAATCATATGCTGCAGGGGTATGTAATGCCGAACTACATGCCAGAGGGCCATGGAAATTATAGGGGTCTTATTTTTTCATGCATCCACATTTACCTTGATGACATTAAAATCTTCTTGTGAACATTTTTTGGAGCATCTAAAATCATTTGGAGGAGGTGTTCCGCTGGATCACAGAGGCTAATATTAAAATCAAGCATCATAAATGCCAAATTTTCAATGAACAACTAGAATATCTCAGGTTTGTGGTAGATGCCAAGGGACTTAAGCTGCTACTGGCTAAGTTAGAAACCATCAGGAAATTGGCTCAACCAAGTATCAAGTGAGATATCCATGTATTTTTGGGCATGGTCAGTCATTACCAACGCTTTATTCCCAATTTCAGCTGTTTTGGGGCTCTGTTCTCTGGGCTAAAAAATGATGCCATATTCAAGTAGATGGAATGATGTTTAAGCACCTTTATCACTCTCTGGGTGGTGGTGATCAACGCTATGGTGCTTCAATTTCCAAACTTTAATAAGGAGTTCATTGTTCAGAATGATGCTTTCCTTTTTGCCATGGGAATGTTATTGTCTCATTTTAATGATGATGGTGTGGAGCACCCTTTTGCTTATTAAAGCCAGAGTTTAACCTGTCATAAATTGGAATTAAACAGAGACTAAGTAAGTTTTCCTAGTGGTAATTTACTCACAAAAACAGCTCTAGGTGTATCTTCACAGAGTAAAGTTAAATGTTGTAACCAACCACACTTCATTGCACTGGTTACAAAACCTATGAAAGCTGGAGTGATGCCTCGCGTGGCGGGCTCTCAAATTTCAAGCATATAATTTTGAGATTATTTACTGGCCATGTGCAAAACATCAGAACAATAACTGCTTATTGCGACCACCAAAGGTTGCCATTATGGATGCCATGCTGATCTGATGTACAAAAATGATCAGTGGCAAGTACACTGACGAATCACCTCAAGTCATTCAAGGATCAGATGGGATGAGAGCTGATTTTTCGAGGGATGGTGAGCTATATAAGAAGTTGGGTGGTGTTACATTGAGCTCCTCAAAGCCCTCTGCCTGATTAGGCAATATTCTGAATGTGCACAAGGCAGTAGGGCATGAAGGGCTACAAAACTTTAGAGTTGTTGTGGCCACGATATTACTGAGACAGAATGCATCTTGACACGCTTGAAACAATCTTTCTACTATCAATGTCATGTGGAGAAATCCTTCTTCAAAATAATCCTCTTATTATCTTGTAAAACCCCGTTTACCAGGCATATGATATTCATTGATATTGTTGGGCCCTTGCCAATGGGCGCAAATTGCTCTAATTACATCTTGGTAGTAATAGATCATTTGTTTAATTTGGTAGAGGCATGAGCAATCAGAGATTTGGGGGTGATAACTGCTGCCAAATTCATAATGGAGCGCGGTATTCAACGGCGCGGCTACCCAAAGTTCATATTCACTGACAAAATATTTAACATCACTTGACATGTCCTCCCTAGGGTGACGAATTAGTGCAATCTGTGGGTACTAATGACTCCGTACACCCAGAATCCAGCAGAGCCATTGAGCGGTATAATGGTACTTTAATGAATATCCTCTTGAAGCTTGTGAGGGACTGAACATCTAACCTGAGCATCCTTCTCTCCACAGCAGTTTTTGCATATAACATCAGCTATCACTCCATGACTGGAAAGAGTCCTTTCCAGATGCTCTATTGGAGGCACCCAGCTCTTCCCCCACTACTCTACTCTTGTGTAGAGGACACTGGCAGAATTGATCTGCAACGCTATCTGACAATTCTGATGCCCATGCTTATCAATTTCAGACTGAAGCTTATTTAACAAGTCTGGCAAAAAAGGGATCACAGTTCCAATCAGCGCTAGTATAGAAGACTTGCGCAATTTGTGATTAGAGGGCGTGTCCTGTTTCATAATCAGCACGGATTCAGATGGCGGAAGAAGCTGGCTAGAAAATAGATCAGACCTATTGAGATAATAGAGAAAACAGGTGCTGATGCCTTCACAATTAAGAACCTGGCGAATGGTCAAATTATTAACTGAAACATGCTAAGTTCCTTCAGACATATAACTTATAAGGGAAACCCATATGGAAAATACATATATATATAACCAAATAGGCGATCTAATAGTGGACAGTAAAGAATGACCTAGCACCAAATAATGGTAACCTTCTCTACCAGTTGTAAGAGTAGTCTCCATGAACTGGTTGATGTAGTACAGGTTTTAGGTGCTTCATGGAGGAATACCATCTGGTTAAGGGGTAGATGTTGGAAAATTAATTAAATGATTTCCTCCCATGATGCCGATCTTAGGTTGGCATTGGGTAGTTGAGCAATTCTGGAGGAATTCGCTGGATCTGATAGTTTTGGTAAACATTCTCAATAGCAATTTTGTTTATTTTGATCACTGGCAAATTTATGCCAAGGATGATTGATGTTTATAAGCTAATTATTGGTGAATTAATGGCAACTGAAGCTAAGGTTAATTAAAAGATAATTGAATGTCATAGATTTTCAATGAGAAATGTGGACATATACCTATGATTCCTTCAGGAGCTACGCCAAGTGAATTGTATATTGAGAATACCAGCATGGTTGGGATTAGGGCCAGCAGCCGCGGTGACAAGGGCAAAAGTGGTGACAAAGAGTAAATAGGTGAGTTTTATCAGAATACTTGACCATAGTGCAACTCTGTGGTGCAGCCCATATTTTGTGTAAATCCCTGGTAGTAATGGTAGTGTGATTCTTCCTAAGAAATATTCATTGTTTTTTGTGAAGCTCTAAGCTTTTATTTTATATTTTAGTACATTTGTTAAAGGAATGGCGTTCATCATATCGCCCTTACATTGTATCAGTTGGTATTAACTCTTGTGCAACCATCCGCTGGACTGCATTACTTCTACCAGAATTTACCAGATGCTTTATATCTCCTAATAAAGTCCCAGTTCTTTTAATACATAGTTCTTATTTCATGCTATTAATAGATTGTTTTTAAAAGGCCAAGAGAAATTTGTGATTATAAATGCATAAGGACTATATTAGCTAATGAAAATCCCACAAGCCTTTGCAATGTGCTGTCTACATTTAACTGGGTATATGTGACATTTATGAGAATCTGAAGTTATTTTGTTTACTTGTCTAACTAGACAATATCAATGAGCTTTAGTCACACTTTTACAGCTCATATAAAGCATTTTGAGGAGGGTTAAAGCTGACTTTCCGCAGCACACCTGAAGATAAAGCCTCAGAGATGTCAGTTTTTCAAGAAAAATTGAGTACATAGGTTTTGCTCTAGAAGTTGATGAATTTTTTTAGTACTAGATGGTCTAGAAGTTGATGAATTAAGGCCTAAAACTAAAAGAAGGCAAACAGGTCGTATAAACACATAAAAAAGTCTAAGATAACTAAGATATAAGGAATTGATGTACTATTGCAATTTTATAAAATTTGCTTGTATTGATTAGCCTCTTTTCGATTACTTAACGATCTAAAAAGCCTTTGAGTGGAATAAGAAATCTCAAAAACTTTTTTTAAACCTCATAACATACTTTAGCTGAGCCAAATTTTGTGATATTAATAAATTTATGCGTTCATTTGTCTTAAAAAAAATGCGTTGTTATTAGAAACTAGTGCCGTGTTAAGTTAACTGGACAAAACAAGCA
The DNA here is from genome assembly GCA_022478985.1 of Massospora cicadina. Classification (NCBI taxonomy): domain Eukaryota; kingdom Fungi; phylum Entomophthoromycota; class Entomophthoromycetes; order Entomophthorales; family Entomophthoraceae; genus Massospora; species Massospora cicadina. The sequence goes on along the minus strand of JAKSZP010018448.1, from coordinate 219,709 downwards.
ATGAACATATGGTAGCATATGTGAGCAGAACTTTAAGCAAATAGGAGCAAACCATACTAACATTATTGAATTCCTTGCGGTGATATATTCCTATAAACGATTCAGAGTATATAATCATGGGGTCTATTTAGGGTGCTAACTACTATTATTCACTTAGATGAATTTAAAATGTAAGTAAACTAAATGGAGATTGGCCCATTGGGCCTTAAAATCTCAGACATAAGACTTTGAGATGGACATCGTGTTGGTATTACTTATTAAAATTTCAGATGGATTATTTCAATTGTCAACGTTAATAGTTCTTCCTATTGAAGCAGACGATTTATATGAAAAGATAATTGCTGGAAATATCCTGGACCAACAGCATAGATCCAGCAAGCACTGAAAAGGAGATGGAAAACAATAAATTTATCAAAAATTGACTCGAAAAATTGTTTGGAAAATTCTTATTGTTTTAACGCCTTCTAACAAATGAGATTATTGATGCAACCTATATCAATTGACTTGGTGGCCTGTAAAAACATTACAGTTTCCAAGTACAAATACTTGAATAAATGAAGGAATTAGTGGATAAAGACTGCGACTTTTTATAAAGACAACTTTCCCAGTCAAGTTCTGAAGATGAATGACTTTAACTTTATCTGGTAATTTTTTAGTTTTAAGTAATTTTAACCTCACTTAGGGTAGTTTCTGTTAGGCAAGTGATTTCAGTCTCGCTTAAAGGGCATTTGACACTTAAACAGATGAACTAATCCTCAACCATTTTAACTTGAAGTAAACAAAATAAGCAGTTAAAAAATCTAAGATTTACTTTTTCATCAAAATTAGGCTATAATATAAGGTGAGAGAATTTATAAGACATGTGTAGAATATTAATGGTGGATATCACAATTGTGTTGGTACTACAAGCTGACAGTAATTTGTATTGTTATAATCCAGACTAACTTCCTAAAAAATAGTGTTTTCATACATGCAAGCCCTAGCTGATTATTCATAGAAGTAGCATGCTAAGACGCCACGTTAGATAGATATTATTCAGCCATTAAATTTAATCATTTAAAATAATTAGGTGATCACTCCACGAACCAACTTACAAAGTACCACGTTTTTTGGTAAATGTCCACAACTTATCACAAACCTAAATTACATCAGATTAGCATCCCTTGTGAATTACAATTAATCTTCCAATTGTTAATTATTGTTGATCTACAGATTATAAATTAACAATATACATAAAGCTTAAACTATAAGTGTAAATATAAATGAACCATCATATAAATAAAATAAAAAAATTATTCTAGGCCAAGCTGGATAATGTGGTCATATGAAAATTCCAACATATACACAGCTTGACCTGATTATACAGCTCTCATGTCAGTCATTTAATAGTTCTTGGTATTAACGCCAAGTGACATTTATAAAGAAACATACTTTATTTATAAGCAATAAGTCACAATTCCTAATAGGTTTTAGCATACAGTCCTCTTGGTGTTACAGTTCTCTTGACTAATGCCAAAGTTCAAAAATGTTTTTGAAGCTATAAATTAGTGGAGAGGTCAATAAACGAAAGGATGAGGCGAGTATAGACTACTTTACTGAATAAGAAAGCGTTGATATTTAAAGGCGTGTAGGGACATGGTGCCTCAAGGACCTTTGCAGCTCCATATGATTAGAAACTTTCACTGCCTTCCAGATTGACTGCGTGGTTGGCGCCCTTATTGTTCTGTGTCATCTTTATAACTGAAGCGTTGGGAGCCACGCATCTCACAATTTGGGAAGCGGGGATGGGATTCCTGAAGGTGCTTCCATCAATTATAATGTGCATTATGCTTCCTGGTCACATCTAGTTTCATCCTCTTCAGGGTAAGGTTCCATTCACAGTGGTTTGAGAGTCAATCTACTAAGACTCAGTTTTAGAGCAGGGATTTTGACTCGCTCATCATCTCAAATCCTGACAAATCTCAGTAGAGCATGTGTCCCAGGTTAAGCAGTATATTAAGCAATTTCTCTTTTTTTCAGTCGCAGTTTCACTACCTTAGAGAAATATGGATTTGCTACTGCTTCCAATGAACATTGCGTAATCTTTTTTTACTTATCCATGAGATAGATAATATCTGTTAAAATCTCATGTTAATCTCATTTAAATCTTTGATAAACCTGAGCCTGCCCAATCTATACCCTCCAACTTAAGGCATTCTTACAATCATTGCTTTTTAAAAGTCTACATTGATTATAGATAAATTGTTTTTGTCTTGCGTTGGCTCACATGAATACTTTATATTACAATAATTTTGACAGACTATATACTTATTTTGTTGTTCAATATCTTTATCCAAGAGGCGATAAAGGCAGGTTCTTACCCCACAAGGCAAGATTTCAAAAAATATCAAAAAGATAATAAAAATCTATAACATATATCTTAACAAAAGTTGTGTAAATTTTTCTTTCCTATGTTTTTTATACATTTCAATTTTTATTTCATTATAATTTTCTAATTCGAAGTTTTAGTGATTTATTTTCACTTTTTAATATTATAGGCATTGTTACCACGTCAAATTGTAGACATCCAATACGGATTCCATAATAACTAAAACAGCCCAGACTATAAGGAATCCGATTTGTTAAGGCGACCAAAACTATGCATATTGCAATAAACAGCTTGATCTCTTATGGTGTATCTAATTTTGGGCCTATTTTTGTCATCGGACTTCTTTGCTTGGATCTTTCATCAAAATGTAGTCCTATACGCTTGTGATTGCAGGTCAATTATTTCATTTGCTAATTTTTATAGTATATCTCTGGAACCATTACTGGTGTTGATTTCACGGTTGAACATAATATTTGCAGTAAAGCTAGTAAACTTGCATCAAACCATTCAAATGGCGTTTTTTATAGCGGAGTGGAAGATAATATTGTGCAAAAAAGCCATCGATCTCAAATAAAATATCCATTAAGACGCTTTGCCAAGACTAAATTTCATGATATAGTGCCTAATGTGATATTTACACGCTCTATTCCATTTGTTTCTGGATGGTAAGGGATGGAAACCACATCTTTGATGCCCAGCTTGTTTAACCTGGGAATAATGAAAGATGTGAGATTTGTTCCACTACACAAGGGGAATAAAAATTTTGTCGCATCAATAAAACTCTGTTTATTAACTAATTTGGGTGTGCTGATTTTATATCTGAAGTTAGTTTTTTTCTGCAAGCTACAGTTTTTCCTGTTTTTTACAGTTTTTTTATGTTAATGTAAAATTTTCAAATTTTTCAGCATTTATCTCAATTTAGAAATGAGGTATATTATCTTAATTAACTTCTTGGTGATAATATAAGTCATTTACACACAAAAACATGCAATTGCATAAATTTATTCATACAGTTTTAAAATACAAAGGAATTAAATAATATATTTTTAAGCATAAATATGATATAAAACACTTTTAAATATAAACATATAATTTTCTTATCTATAGCATTGATTACACATATATATGGAAGATGTAAATTATGTAATGCAGCAATGTGACATAGAGGGCATGCAAAACTCATTAAAACAAGAATTTGCGCTTGTGGCTCTTGCATTTGTGTACTTGCTCAAGGTGGTCTCATTTCATGCTCCAGTAGTATTCTGCCATCATGTGCATGTCCCATTTCTCTTAATAACACTCTTCCATTGTCTTTGGACCTTGATGGAAGCATTCCCCATGCTCATCACTAATATCCTCATGGTTTTTGGGAAATTGATCAAGATTTCTATATTAGGAAGTGCATATTAGTACTCATGTTGCATCCTAGATTGCAAAATGCCTTTACCTATATCTGAACCAGAAGTACATAGTTTTCTGTCTTCTTGCTACCAAGAAAGTTATTAGTAACTGCTACAAAAGACATAAATACATGCTGCTCTCTCCTTTTGATCCATCTTCCTGAAAAATTCCTTATCACATATAAGGGATTAAATGTGATAACCATCAAACATACCTGCTTTTATTTAGTCAAATGACAGACCAGGAAAATCAGAAAAATGTGTTGAAAACATTCATTTTCAGTGTTTATAGCCTTTATAAATTGCTTCATCAAGCTAAGCCTGATATGAAGTGGGGGAAATGATTCTGTCATGGCTGAGTTTCATGGAAACTAGAGCATGCACAGAAAAACTGACATCATATTTAGCTTCACTGATTCCAAAACTCATAGAAACAGTAAAAAATCTCATGCAACAAACAAAAATTTGTTCCCTTGTGTTATTGCTCAGGATGCCTGAGTAAGCCATGCATTAAACACCTTGATCCATAGTAAAATTCACAGCACTCATGGGATTGACATGACTCATATCTTTTATATAAACACCTTGTATGGTGGTCAATTGTGACAACAATGTATTGCACTACTCTAGTACTTGTTCTTATGGTTCCCATAATATCTATGGATACCATATGACATTAAAACACAGGTTGCACTAACTGGTATACCATCAAATTTTTTGTGGCTTATGGAGTTGGCATCTCATGAAACAAGAAATTAACTCTGCCACATCATAGTTCATTAATTTTTATTAGTATTACCAATGAATATGCTCTAAGGTTTTCTTAAGGCCACCATGCTTGTGAACTTATGAGCTTCAAAAATTATTTTCCATTATTTCTTAAGGCTTAAGGCTTAGAGTATCTTATTGTCCACTAGTTTGAATAATTGGATTCCCTTCTGTTTTTGTTCCTTTCATTTCTTTCTGTAACGCATTTTGAACTTCTAATAACTCTTCCTACAGTACCCCTTTCAAATTTATTAGAAAGCTCATCAGCAAGATCTTGTTTAATACTACCAGTAATCTAAATAGTCCAACTGCAATCTGGATTCTGTCCCCACAACAGTGTTCAAATTTAAAGTCATAGGCCTGCAGTATTATGGCCACTATGCTAGTCTTCCTTCAGTATCCTTAAATCATGCAGTTATTGGAGAGAAGCATGATCAGTATGACCTTTAAATGCATTTCAAGGACATACAAACAGAATTTCTTGCAAGCATATTACTGAAAGACACTCATGCTAAGTCACCTTATAAGCTTTATTTAGTCTCTGTCAATGTCCAACTAACGTAGGCTACCATACGTTCTCTCCCAGTATTTGGCAACTTAACTAAGTACACCACTTAATGCCTTAAGCAATACATCCATTGTAGGATGAACAGGCGGTCACAATCAAAACAATTGAGTATCAATCTCATTGTTAAATATCACCACAGTTTATTAAATGCAACTTGCGCCTCCTCATTCCATACCACCTTTTAAATCTTTGAGCAGATGTTTAACGTATCTGCTGTATTAATAAATCCTTTGTTAAAAGGTGATAATAGATGACTATTCTCAGGAAACTTGAGCATCACAAATGCTTTTAGGAGATGCCATCCCTTTTAATGGCTTTGACTTTCAGCTGAATAGGCTTCAGTCCCTCCGCGTTTTTAATGTTACCCAAATATACTAACTTGTTTTTAAAAAATGGCAATTCTGGGGCTTGATTTTGAGTATTTTTGAGTCCAAAATACTAGCCCTTTTACACGTTTTGTAATTGTTCCGTGAAAGTCTGACTAGATACATTGATGTTGTATAGACAAACTTAAAAACACAGAATAATTTGAGATTAGATAAGATTGTTTCCATTGCCCATTGGAAAGTTGCAGGTGCATTACACAGTTCTTGAGGCATCTTAGTAGGTTAGTAAAGCTGTTGAGCATTATTTTGGCACAATTCTCATAATCTTTAAGTAGAATATCAATCTGCAAATATCCTGAAATCATATCTACCATGAAAAATTATTTCTCCTTTCCTAACTGATCATATACATCATCATTTTTGGAAAGTGTTAGAAAATCTTATTTTGTGATTTTATTCAGATGGTCATAGTTGATTGAACCCCAGTATAATCCTATCTTTATTCTTAACTATTAAATTTAGACTGGCCTAAGGAATGGATGAAGGCACAAACATTCTATGTTTTAACAACTTTTTAATCTCTTTGGCAACCACTGCCTCAGCCACTCTTTCTTTAGTATGCCTCAAATTTATAAAGTTCAAAATCCCTAGTTTCAAATCAGTGCAGTATGTTTTTGCACATCTAATACCATAGTTTCCTTGCACAATATATGGTTTTAAATTTTTCAAGTAAGGCTAACACCTAATTTTGTTGGCCTTTTGTCAGTCCAATTAATTATTATTGATCAATTAACATTTGGACTTTCCAGCATATTCTTTAGGTAAATACTTTATTGTCTAAATTTTAAAATATGGAAAAAATTAATCTTTGTCACAATTACCATCTGGATAACTAATATACTTAGCTTTATTTGACCTCAATTGGGAATTTTCCTAGATTAGTCATCAAAATGAATTTCTCCATTACTTGGGATTAAAATACTTGAAGCTAACCAAGGTTCAATTCTCATTTTTACCACGGACCCTCAAACTTCATTTAAAGCTGCTCTTGGATTTCCAGAGTTAATCTATTATTGACCACTTTCTTCATTCCAAGCGGGAAAGTTATTTGTTTTTTATGGTAATGATTTCCTTATTTTTGTTCTCATGTTTCAGTAAAGCTTGGTCTTCTTTCCAGATAATCTGCAACTGATGGGAATGAAATCGTTTTTACATGAGGCGTATATTAATTTCCTACTTATGGGCGTATTCCTTTCCAATTGTTTATCATCAGCAGCATCTGGCCCAAGATTGCTAGTGTTTTCAATCTAAATTCACACTTTACTCCATGCTTTTGCATGAATTCAGTGCTAGGAGAGTCGCATAATTCTGGTAAGATAACTATTGGCACAGACATAACAAAGGACTCATAACGGAGTGGAATGGCACTATAATCCCCAAATGAAGCAGTAGAATCAGACTCAGCCATCCTATATTGCTTCTGGTGTTCTAGATATGACTTAATTTTCATAAACTTGACCATTTGGTAAAAGCAGTATGGATTAACACCACTCTACTATTAATTGCCCTCAGTTTCACCTGGTTCACAAAAAATAATTGTATAAAAATTATTCGAGGTGGGTCGACCTTGGGACAAATATACCACACCGAGAATGTTTTCTAGCCGGTGCAGGTTTCTAACTCAAAACCTGCACTAGGGGTGGAAGCAGTTTTACCCGCTCGGCTAACCACCCTTAAAAAGATTGTATAACATACTCAGAAAAATAATTTTAATCGCTGTTTACTGTAAAATAATGGATTTGTATACCAAAACAAGTGTATGAATAAATTGAGTTGAGTATAATGAAAATATTATCTAATAGTACTAAGTGAAATCATTGCGTTGACAAAACACTTTTAGTATTTAGAAATTTTGCTTTATCTTTGTTAGTCCAAACTTTATCATCTATCTGACGTGAATATGGACGAGCTACTTCTATAATATCAGGAGTGATCCCCTTTGACTTTGATCTGGTTACAACAATTACACCCTGTTATATAAGTTGATACAGAGGGTCCAGCTCTGTATCATTCCCAAACAACTCTAGTTTTTCTAAATTCTCATAACCATTATCTAAGGGAACTTAATTACATGCAGTTCCAGACTGTTTCCCGTCTAGACTAAATGGTCTTTTCCCTGGTTTTCAAGATTTTCATCTTTTTGAGCCAACATATTAACCTGGTCCTTTATCATCTCTGTCAACAACTATTTGTAAAATGCAAAGGGTATCCACATTTGTTACAGGTCAGGCGTAACTTGTCTGATTGTTTTGTCCCATCCTGTGATCTGTCTTAGTTCCATCAATTAACATATTCTTTAGGCTTCATAGTAAATTGCTCTTATTTTTTAATACATGCCTAATTGTTCAGTTTGTAGTTTCTGTTAGGCACTTCAAATGTATATCCTAACATCTTCATTTGATCCACCATTTGGTAAATGGTGTTTTAGCTATTAGCTACTGAAACAATTGCTTCTTGAAACATCGATGTTCCCCCCCTCGGGTTGGGACCATCTAGTACTAAAAAAATTGCTTAATGAAGTCTCGATAAGGTTGTAACGCATTATGCATGGTGAATTGAGGCACAAAAATTGCTCATAACATTTGCCCCTGTAAGAATCTGGCCTCTTTATATAGTTTCAGAAAGTGTTACCAGCATTCTATTTTTTAAATGGATGCCCATAAATTCTTGCTTCCATATGGCCTTACGTTCCAGACCAATTTATTCCTTCTTAATGGCTTTTTTAGCTTCTTTATAACTCCAGTTTTTCTTTAAAAAGCATGTCAATAGCAAAACTCTGTCATTCCACAAAAGACAACCGATGCTGGTGACAGATTTATGACAATTTATGTAACCGTACATTGCCATTTTGAATTAACTATAGAAAACAAGCACGTTGTTTCAATATATAATGGGTAGTTTAGGTGGCCTCCTAAAGTCTTTGGCAATAATTTGCACAGTATATGAACTGGTAACCAATTAGATATGGTAGTAGCATTGTGAGTCACCTCCAGATATGCCACAAAGGAACTCAGAATTTCTAAAATGGATTCTTTTCACTTTTGGCATTCCTTTTCGCCTCAATAATTGCCAACTCTTCCTCAAGTTATTTAGCTCTAGTATTATTCTCAAGTGCAATTGCAGTTATATGCTTCCATTTCATCTTACTGTAAGATGATCTGTTACTCCCAAATTTTGCATTTTCAGTAACCTCTCCCAAATGACAATATTTTTCTGAATCCCTTTTCAATGCCATTCTTAATGTTTCCACTTACTTGCATTAAGCCTTCGTTTTTATTGGAAATTATATTTATATCCATATGATTTTATGTTATTTTCCCATATCTTACATTTCATTGTCAAGATTGATCACTTTGAGCTTTATAGAATTCAATTTAATTTAATTTTTTAACTCATATGCATACTTGTTAGTAAGTTCTACTTCTATTCAAATTTTCTCAGATTTTTCCTTAATCTCCTTCTGCAACTTTCTAAATTCTTCTTGGTATTGGAAAAAGGATCTTAGTTTTTTATCATCATTGTGCCAAGTCAAGAATTATATTATTAGTTTGAGAAGTTGATGTTATTATTTTTATTAAAAATCTAATTTTAAATAGATTCAGCATTTGTCTTCACAGCAACTCTATAATGCTTATCAACTTCACATTTTCATCAATTACAAAACTAGACCTACTAATAATCTCAACAATAATTCTCTGAAGTTTGTATTCAGCTCTAGTACTAAGTTTTAATTCAGAGTATTTAAGAGGTGTACGCATTGCAAAGTTGAATCCAACCTTAAGCAATATGCTGAAAAATAGGCGTCAAGTTGTTGCATTAAGGTTTATTTCTGAGCGCTACAATTTATAAGTGACCAGAATGAAATTATCGCTATCTTTCTGGTTTGTATCATTTCATTATTTCTAGTAGTATGCTGTACATATTTGATACCTTAATTTAAAATGTTTCCTATTGTACATAGTATCTGGATAGGGTAGACAGATTCATGTGGAGAAAGTGTTAAAAGTGACATTTTCCTTCTTTATGATTTCTTGTGTGTTGTAGAGTCCACAGCTGTAGTCTAAATTGTTGGTGGGTAAGATTATGAAAACTCTTACATAGAAATTACTCATTTCATCAAGGTTAATCCTAGATCATCTTGTAGGTGGCTCATATAGGGTAACGGCATTTTATTTAAACTTATGTTTATTTTGTAAATGTATCTTGAATTTACCACCATTTGAGTCTCTAGGTAGGCACTATTAGCCTGACTGGTGGTCTGAGATCCTTCCTGTCTTCCATATGTGTGCTCATATCAGTCTATAAATTTCTATCTTCTTTTCTTTGTAAAGACTTAAATCTTTGTAGTGCGCACCAATGTAAAAATCCTGAGGTTTTACAGGTGCTCAATCTTGATTAACTATACTTTTTTTAGTATTAGATGGTTTGATTAACTATACTTTAATTGTTGGATAAAGACTTCTAGCTTAAGACAACTACCACAGTCTATATCTTAAGAAGCCTTACTTTGACCTCACTTTTGGTAATTTCCTAAAGGTAGGTGACTATGACCTCACTTAGGGTGATTTACAATTATAAAGGTGAACTAATCCTCACCCACTTTAACTATTAGTGGACACAATAAACATCTCAAATTTTAAGGTATTCTTTATCATTAAAGTTAGGGCTACTATATAGGGTGAGAGAATTAGAAGACGTGTAAATAATTATCCCAGATATAACAATTACCTCAACATGTTTAGCTGAAAGTAATTGGTATTGGTTCATAATTTGGATTAGCTTTCTAGAAAATTGTGTTTCCACAATCAGCTATCCTCAGTTTATTATACATAGGAGTAGCATGGCAAAACGCCATAATAATCAGATATTAAGTCAGCTGTTGCAACCAATAAATTCAGATTAAGTAAGTTTTATTCCACAAGCCAACATAAAATACACGTTGTTGGTTCTAAGTCCCCAATTAATCATAATTATAACTGACATCAGATTTGCAACCCCTTGTGATTTACAATTAATCATCTAAGCAGTAACTATTGCAATCATTGGGTTGTTATTAAAATCTTAACCAAAGCTAAAACTTTAAGCTTAAAAATAAATAAATCAGTATATAAATATCATAACCACTATTAAGCTAATATGGATAATAAAGTCCTATTGAAAGATTCACACAAGGCCTATGAATCCGTTAGAACATTTATCAAAAAAGTACTACTGCAAAACACTTTACCTTTATGTCACAAAAACATTTGTATGTTGCTCAGTGTCAGACATACAATATATATATAAACAAACCACGACCCAAATAATGAATCTTGGGCTTGCTTGTCACACTATGTTCTTTAATAAAAATAGGACCATTGGCCATGACTACTGTGAAAAGTCAACACAGAGTCATGACACTTGATAAAACTAATTGCGTAGAAACGCGCGCTTTAGCCAAATGAAAAGACATCAATAAATCAGGTTGTATTGGAATAGTTAATACTGATGTGGTTGCCCTCAAGTTTTTTGAGCAGATAATGGGAGCAACTTACTAATGCATGTTATACAAAGATTTAATGAGTTTATGTTTTATGAAAAGCATTGACCTCGCCTAATCATCTAGAGACATATAAAAATTCTCTCTTTTGCTATTCTCATATTTTATCAAATTCAAATTTGCATCTTTTTATATACAACACACCGTTGCCAGTCTGCCATATCAAATCTTAAATGTCTACATTTTTAACGCCTGCTACCTCATGTGGGATGGTGATTCAATATCTCCTAGAGTTTTTGAACTTCCAAAGCGCTCCCAGGCTGGCTCCACTATCACCATAATTCCTCTGGTTTCTTTTTCCCCCTTAGTATCTATCACAACACTTTGTGCAACTCAAATGGGCTTAAAAGCCCCCTGGTGCTTCCCTAGAGCAACCTGCGTTATTGTTTCAGATCAAGTATGGGAACCTCTTCTCCTACAGGAGTGCAAATATCATTAAGAAAGCTAAACAGTGTTCATACCTTCTAGTGTTATCAGTTTCTGTCCTTTCAAGGGGCGCTTTGACCTGAATTTCTCTAGTGAAGCCCAAGCCATGGTCATGATGAAGATACCGCTTGTTTAAAAAAACAGTCATATCTCCATTACTAATACTCAGTTGCAGAAGATGTTACTCTGGTGGAGTATTTTGTTGGTCTGACGGACCATTTTCATCCTGAGCAACTCCGCCAAAAGCAGCTAGAGATTTGGCCGCTTATGGGGCTAATACTGTCCTCCAGTTTGTGGTTCCCAATGGGGCCAGCTGCCTTGAAGAACCTCACGACTTTGCAACAATTCACTTCTTCCACCACTAAACTCACCTTACCATCCACATGCACATGATACTTTCTGCCTCTGACCACCCATTTTGGCCTGTGTGGGAAAATGGACACACCCTTTGCCCTTATACTTTAATATGGACCAATTGTTGAGCAAGTTTCTTCCCTCGTCACTGTAGTGGCCTCAGGACGTCCATCCTCCAGCACTATCCTGACTGCTAATCTAGTTTTTTTGAACTGTATTTAATCCTACCTCTCCCTCCACTAAATGCTGCGGGCGCTGCTACTACTGTGAGCCAATCAACTGAAATACACTTACATTGTTCAGGAGCAGATTGCTGTTCTGACTCTAGTCAAATTGCCTTAATAAGTGGGTCATAGGACAACTGCTCTTACCCAGCCAAGTAGCTCTTGTTGCTGGCCCAATTTTACCTGTCTTTAACCCCTTTGAATTTCTTAAATGGGGTGACCAATGATGATCATCCTTTCTTGGTAATCCTGATTTTGATTGCCTTAATACTTAATATCCCACTCCTGCTCCCCAGTGCTTCTTCCACCCTCACAAGGGCTTCCCAATTTACAAGACATACCATTTTCTCGCTGTTAAAACAGCAATTGTACAACTAACATACTCATCTTCTAATTCCTTTTCATAACCATGTTTCCCAATGTGTAAAGGGAGTCTTTGACCCAACTTCCCACTTGACTTCCTGGATGAGGCCAGTAAAATAATTATAGAACTCAAATTTGCCACGAGTTGCTCCTGTGATGACACTACTAAGTTGTCATTGTCTGACTCCCTATTAGGAGAAAGGATGATCAGATCAGTTTAGATGTAAGTTAGTTGCAGATAAATCAAATTTTACTAAAGAAACATACCAACTTAGATAAATCAATTAAACAGGCTATATTCGACAATAAATAAAAAGACCTTTCCATTTTCAAGCTTCCTCAATGGGTATAAAGATAATGACTTCTTCCAGAACAAAACTTAAAGCTCCCATAAAGAGTAAAAAGAACTTGCCGCTAAAAGGGCATGATATCTATAATTACCCATGTCCCAGAAAAGGATATAACTTTTACAACATTAAATAAAATAATTACTCATATTATAATTTTTCTATTATTTCTTCCAAAGTGAATATTTTTAGTGAGGACAAATCTCACTAAAAATCCCACTAACACTATAATGAATAAAAATTGTATACCAAAAAAACTTTTCTCTCTCGTTTCAATCACTTTTGCAACTTATTCAATTCAAGTCTGACTGTAGTTTGATAATCTCACAGAGGAGATTAGTCTGCGCCCATGTCAGGGAGCAGTTGGGCAAGTAAGGTAAGAGGAGCATGTGGTAGTCCCGCATCCTCAGACGTTCAAAAACGCCCTGGGGAATCTGGCGGAATAGAAAAAAAATTTAAAAAAACTGGCGGTCACTATTTCCCCAGAAATCCTCGCTTGGCAAGTGCGATGCAACCACTATATCATCACGCCGCACTCCCAACCACTCTTGTTGGTGGAATACGGAGTCCATATGTTTCTGGACATCCAACAAACAGCTCTATGGGAAAAATTTTGTGGGGATGTGCACACTTTTTTCCTGACTGTGGTGTATGTCGCACCTTACTCCATGTCATGTAGTTGGCTGGACCTCAGTTTTAAAACAAGGAGGCAGCAGATGAAGCTGCTGTGGTGCGTGTAGTGATTGACCTCCCTGAAGGGCAATGGGTTGTCAAAACCAAATGCACCAGATGGACAAAAAACCAAATTTTCCTCACATTTGACTTTTTATCTACTATGGTAAAACGTGCCATTTTGGAGCAACACCTGAAAGATGGTCTCACCGTTTATGGCGAAATACAATCTTTTGAGATGCAACACTTTACGCTGATGCCACACCTGTGCACCAGCAAAGCCATCGCAGTTCTGACCCCAACTGAGGAGATCGCAAAGGACCTAACCCAGATCACACTCCAAAGATATCAATATTGAAGGGCATACCACCCACCCTTTCCAGTTACCGTGGACAGCGCCCCCCCATCTGCACCCAATGTGAAGCGTTCAGCCATAAGACACATGCATGCCCCACCAAGGAGGGCATCACATTCCAAGAGCACCCCTCGGCGGCCATGTCCAGTGGAGAGGCACACTATGAACCAACCGCAAGCACCAAAGAGGCTTTCTCATGGGGAGCACAAGGCTGCTACCTACTGGTAAAACCTATTTCCCCGCAAGAGTGGAAGAAGGCCAAGTAAGCCTGCAGGGCCATAGCCAAGGAAGCGGTCAAAGTCACCACCACTATCCCACAATCCCAATGCCAGGAGGACATCGAAACCTTTGCAGTGGAAGCAACTCAAGAATCCATCAACTAATCAGATTGGGAAGCCCATGCCAATTGGGCCACCCAATCTGAGGATCCGATGGGCAACTCAATTTCACCCAATCTTTGCAACCAAGCTCCAGTCAAAACTGACTTGGTTTCCAACCTACCTGAAATTTTTTTTGACCTGCTCAATGGTGCACCAAACTCATCTGCACCGCAAAAAATTTGTTTGACATCGGAGAAACAAAAAGCAAAGGCAAAAGCCAACGCGAACCTTTTTGCTAAAATCAACAAAACTACCAATAGCATTTCTGCAAACACCTGCGCTGCCATGAAGGCCCGTGGGGACCTTGAAGAGGCTGGTGGGCCCGGGGGCCACCCCCTCACACCTAAGGTGTGATGGGGGAAACCTTCACTTTAGGGACATTAAATATTGCCAGACTCAAGACCTCACTGTCCCGGGCTAGGAAACTGAGTTTTTTTACAAAAAATTTACCCATGGATATTCTGGCCATCCAGGAGTCCCACTGTCCGCGAGGTTCTGAGGATGCTTGGAAATTATGTCCTACCATTCTATCCTTTTGGTCAGAGCACTGTGGGGTGCTAGTTCAGAAAAAACAGCTTTTTCAAATTTTATCGTCAGAATCCTACCTCAATGGCTGAGTCCTAGTTGTCACTTTCTCGTGGGCTAACGTGGCACATGCTATTGTCAACATCTACACCCCAACCTGTGCATGAGAACGTCAGGAATTTTTCTCATTGGTTGAATCCCTCCTGTTACCCCCCAGACCCTTTTGTAGTTGGCGATATGAACTGTTGGCTAAACACACCAACGGACCGTTGGCCTTCCTCCTCCCACGCCCCCCAAGGTCACATAGAACTTCGCATTCTAAAGGCCACCCTTGGGTTATTGGATGTGCTGCCATGGTGAGCCCCACTGCTCAAAAACATGATGCGACCCCATGTCCACAATGGCCAATTAAGGTCCATGACCCACATAGACCTTATCCTTACGCTGGCGAAATTTCAACCCCACATTTCCCACTTCAAAACAACAAAAATTGAATTCTCTGACCACTGGCTGGTCTCGATAACCTACTACCAACCTGTCACAGTGGCTAAGGCCTCACATTTGTGCAAACTTTGCCCTCCCAAACTTGCATCACCAGGATTTTCCACTTGGGTGGAATCAGCAACTTTGGCAAATGAGTTTGTTACACCATTTTGCGCGGACCCCATCTCCACATGGGCAGCCTTCAAAAGGATACCATCTGCCACTCTCGCCACCTCTCCTCCCAACGCTCATGAGCCACATCAACCAACATCTCGCATGCTCTGGCAGAGTTGGCACACCTGGAGTCCAACATCCCAGCCACAGGATACAGCCTTGCATGGGGCTGGAAGTGGGCGGAGGCAGCCGCCCACCTCAACGCGCTCAAAAGGCAACACAAACATTGGGTTTGTGTTTAGTATAGGGCCAAATGCATTACAGAGGGCGACAAGTGCACCACATATTTTTTTAAAAAATTTTCACCACGCCAGAGCGTGGTCTGCACATAGGTGTGAAGATCAGATGATTCCATTGCGGATATGCCAGCCGAAGTGGCAATCAAAACACAAAAGTATTACTCCAAGTTATACCGATCTGATCCAATTCAGCTGGCCGAAGTGGCGAAATTTTTCAACCAAACCCACATCTGCACCATTTCCTGATACCTGAAATAATAAATTTGATTACTCCAAACAAATTATGGACAGCCATCCGCGGTGCACCAAACCAGAAATGCCCAGGACCAGATTGCATTCCATATGAATTCTATAAAAAGTACTTCAAATATATATCCCCACTACTGTTTGCCTCACTTAACCAGAGCTTTCTGGAAACGCGCTCCTACCAGGAGGACAAGAGGCCTTCACCATCACACTCTTTAAGAAAAGGGACAAGATAGACCTAGCCAACTGGCGCCCCATTTCTTTAACTAACATGGATACAAAAATTTTAATAAAAATCATGGCTAACCATTTAGGGATTGTAGCAACTGCCACCATCTCCCTAGAACAATTTGGTTTCATACCCAGAAGGTCAATTTGGGACAACGCGCACTCTGTGGCTAACGCATGCCAGTCCACAGCCTCTGGGGCACTTGTATTATTGGACCAACAGAAGGCCTATGATAGAGTAAACTGGGAATACCTCAGGGCCTGCCTCCATCAATTCCGCTTAACCCCTCGCTTCATCAACTGGGTGATGCTGCTCACGGAATCTGCAACAATGGCAGTATGTGGCCCTGGCTTCCTAACGGAAGTAGTCCGCCCTCAAAGGGGCTTGCGACAAGGGGACCCCCTTAGCCCAATCTTATACAACTTCAGCCTTGACCCACTACTTTGAAACGTGAATGCCCAACTCACTGGGGTCCATGTGCCAGGCCAAGCCCCAGTCAAATGATGGCATTTGCAGATGACTGTGAGGTTGGGGTGTCTAATAATAAAGATGCACGCGCACTTGAAGCTCTCATCTAGGAGTATTCCCTGGTAAGTAACGCTGCACTGAACACTTCCAAAACTGAATTTATCCTCCTTGGTCGGTATCAAACCTGCTGGGCCCCAGCAACCAGTGCCCAGCCTGGCCCATCTTCTCGTACACGTGCTCGCCCTCCCAGCTCACTCCACACCGCCCCACTGGTGCTCGCCTTCGTGCCACGCCCTACCATAGGCCGGTCTGCCATCTGGGCATGTGGGTGGAGGCAGGCGGGTACACATCACCAGTAATGGAGAGTCATATTCTAGACAACGTGACAAAGCGCATCGCCTCCCTCAGAGCCCACCCTACTTCCATTACTGGCAGGGTTGTTTTAGCCAACTCTATGCTCCTCTCCAAAGTCTGGTTTGGAGCCCACGCCATCCCCTTCTCCCCAGGCTTTTTCAAATCCTTGTATGCCCTGCTGCAAGGATGGTTTTGGTCAGGCCGCCCACCACCAGTATGACTAGAGTCCATGTTTAGCCCTCATCATCATGGTGGCTTGGGTCTGCTTGATTTCAAAGCCCATGCTGCCAAGATCCTGGGCACCTGGATTGCGGCCGTCACCTCCCCCTACGCTCCCCTCCCAACACGGTCCCGCGCAGCCCGCTCCAACTTCTCCCACGCCTTGGGCCTCAACAATCTATTGAACCCTCACTCCCTGATGAAACACCTGGCTTCACACCCATCGGCCACAGGTCCTCACGGGACTAAAACCCACTACAAACGAATCCTCCTCTCCATGTGGAGCACTGAGTGGAGAATTCGTATGAGCAGACACACAGCCCAGAGAGGCCGCCCCTCTCCTCAGTTCACACAAGAGGTACAGGGGCTACCCATCCAAGATGGCGTGATCCCCACACGGCCCCATGTCCTATCCAGGGTGGACTACCTGGACATGATGGACATCCCTTACTCCATTGAGACCCAAAAAACTATCTGGAAATACGCACACCATCCTCTGTTGCAGCCTCAAATCCATTCCCATGTGTGGCGCTGCCTGAGGCGGGTGTACCATATGGCTGAGCGCTCTAACGCTTTACACTCATCCTGCATCATGTTGGCCAGTATGGAACGCTGTTCCACCGCCTGGAGAAGTGTCCTACCTCTAAAGTGATATGGCGCGAAGTTCAACGTCTTCTGGGCCAGGATCAAACACATCCCTTCAGTCTGTCAAGAGATATGTTTGCTTTATCAATGGCTCCCCCTTCCACCCTCCCTCCATGCTCTGGTGGTTGCAATCGCCATATGGACTATCCACACGATTGTCTTAGATGCCATCGCAGGCTCTACCCCCACCCTCCCAGAAGCTGTCCACAGATTCTGGTCTCATCTGGTGGACCACTTTCAGGTGTGGATGTTTGGATACCTCCCACCGCGTCGCCAACAGCTGGTCTCCTCCTGATTCCCAGTTTGGTTCATCAAATCAGACCCTTTCCTCCACACGTGTTCAATTGTGGCTACGGCCCCTTCACACGTTCCCTCCCCCCCCCCATAAGTGGCGTTCCCGCTGGCAACAAGAGATAGCATCGCTTCTCTGGGGTGCCTTCCCTGTTACTAAGTTTTGTCTCTTTTGGGTCAAATTCAGAAGTGTCCGTCCCATGGTCAGCCTTCCTCGCAATAAATAAAAATAAAAATAAAAATTGTAAACCCTTTAAAGAAGCCATAAACAATTTTATATAACTGAAACAAGTCTCCCTGTCAGTTAACTTCTGAGCTATAGGTAAATATCTACCTTCCTGATGATGAATAATCCCAGCGTAAATGATGCTTAAAAATTTTGGAGGGGAATATGAGTTTGACAAGTTGGTTAAATCCAACATTCAAAAACAACTGTCCCTATAACAAGAAAACTAAAATCCAGAGCATCAATAAGTTTTAACCTTATAGACCCTGACAACAAAAATATCATATTCAACCAGCCAATGTGATTGAAAATGTATAGCTTTACTTTATGGAAGCTTACACCTTGGAGGACGAACTTGTCTAAGCCGTTTCTACTGGGTGGCTTTAAAATTTGATGCACTTTTATCAAAAATTCAACTATCCTGTGAACTGAAGTAAGGGTTGTCCAAACCAAACCTCTAAATGTTTGTTCATTCTGCCATAAACTATCAGATGAGGTACTTCAGCTACAACATGTGGAGATACAAAAACAATTTGGTCTTACTAACAGCTCCATTTCTGACTCTATAAATTATATTAGACTGCTTCCTCTTTTATTTGGAACAATTGAGATGACATTCCAAACTACTGAATGGTAATAGATGTATTGCATAATCAGATTTTTAAAATTGACAATGGAGTTGTGGAAACTTATGCAATCAAGTCACCTAGCAAACCTTGAATGGTTTAAAAACCATACACCAACAATTGGGACAAAATTATAGCAAAAATACTGCCTAAATTATATAAACAAAAGCAAGCCTACAATTTATGAATTAAAGATTAATTATATATTCAGCAGCTAAATGAGAGAGCCAATTTACCTCAAACTAAGAATATTATATATAAGAAGGGCATATGGACCTGAAGACCTTGAAGGATCTGATATGACAAGAAAGACCCTAAGGTCCATAAGGGCCCCAAGGACCACTTAATATCCCACTACGCGTTGAGCCATCCTGAGATGGGTTATCATGAGCCCTGAATCTATGAAATGCTGTTAGAATTGTTATGGGTGGCCCTTGGAGGCTGTATGGATATCAATGGAACATACCTTGATACTATCTAACTCTAATATAATATTTTGCACCAAATGTGCCAAAATACAGCAAACGTGTTCAAACATGACTACTAATCGGCAATTTATCTAAAACTCATGGATATAAGAATGACAAAATAACTATCAGACATCAGAGCCTAGAACATAACAAGGAAATTTAATATTGAAGATAACTATAAAGCTTCTAGAAATATATGCATACGCCAGTTTTAAGCTCTAAAACTTCCACTATCCATGTTGGTGATTAAACGTGATCCTTCAAGAGGATCTCAATTTTCTTCATTAACAACTTGTTCAGCCTCTCCTGCGGATTAATATGTTAGAAACAGAGCCTTTTGAATCCGGAAGTCCCCCTACTCCAGCTATTGCAATGTAGTATGATCAACCAAGTATACAAATACTTTCATTTCCTTAATTATTTTATACTTTTAATTATATTAAGGTATAATCAATCTGTCCATAATGTGATTGCCAATTTCTACAGAAAAACCTACTGATTAACCTTTAGTAGGATTAATTGTTAATGAAAATCTTTATAATAATCAGTATTGGCAACCATAACTGATTAAAAAGGTATTATAAGAAGTACAATTGATCACTTAAAACTCTGCCTACGCTAAAATCAAATCATTAATTTATAACAACATACTTAGGCTCTTCAGAACAGTAATTAAAGTCACTTTAGTTATATCATAATACTCATTTGTTTCCACATTAGCATAAAAACGTTACTGCTATGTGTCATGGAAATGGCAGAAGAAGTTTAGACCGACCTGCCAGTTGGGATGTGTGAACACCCAAAAAGCAAGCCAGAATGCCAGAGGCATTGCCAACCGTACAACTTGATATGGAGCCAGGAAATGTGATACCATGAAGTGGTGGTGTAACAACAGGGTAAGGAGTGTCCCAACGGCAAACCATACTGAAACCAACCCAACTCAATGGTTCTAACTGCAGGAGGTGGGATTACTGGGACATTCTTGACGAGATTCTTGGTTTGAGAGGCCAACTCATTGGGGGCGATAGGGAGATGGGTTCTCTCTATCCATTGTTGTACATAGTGCCATAAAATCCCCATGTATTGTTGTCAGAAATTCATAAGAGCGGGGTTGTAAGACCAAAAGTGTCTGACTCGCTGGGCCAAATTGATGATAGAGGGAGCCATGGTGACCAAAAGAATTGGTAAAGCCCACCCGGAGTGTGGGGTGATGGGCCACCAGGGAAATGCCATCTGGGATACAGTTAGAACAGAAAATAAAGAAAATTTGATTTTTAGCAAAAAAAAAATTGGGAAAAGAAAGTAAGAAAATTGACCAACAATTTTCTCAGTGCCATGCAACTGATTAGGTAGTGGTCAATTGGGTAGTGACAGGATGGGGTCAGCACCCAACAAATTCAGCCTGACCGGCGCATTGTTTGGGAATGGGGGGTTTATTCTTTGGGAACTGACATCGCAAAATTTGGCGGTGGGCCAAGTATCTGTTGGTTTGACCTCAAACATCCAAATCAGGGCTCAACTACGTTTTTGACAATTAGAACAATGGCATTTGGCCCAATGGGTGACAGAAATCCCCCTAAGGCCATCCCTTATAGGGATGGGTCCATTTGGTTGGGAACAGGTTTGGGACAGCCAACCCACCTGCGCTCAGTCGTTTAACTATTTGTTCAGTCAACAGCACATCAGGTGCAACGCCCAAATAACTATTCAAGGGCTTTGAACCCTCATCAATAGCATCTGATATTTGTTCAACTGGTCTGGAGATTGAATTGGAACTGTCAGGCAATCCGGCCAATATCTCATTCTTCATGCTTTTACAGTCATTCAAATTTTGGGCATCAGCCAGATTGCTGGCTGAATTAGACCTGACCAATTTCAATTCAATAATCTCAGCACAGATTTCACTAATTCCCTGCAACAGTTCTTCTGAGGTAAGTGTGGGTATTGAAGGTGGGATTCAAAGTGGATGAGCTGTTACCCATCGCTCATCTACTATATGAGCGAGGTCTCCCTGAGTCTCTCTCTCTCTCTCTCTCTCTCTCTCTCTCTCTCTCTCTCTCTCTCTCTCTCTCTCTCTCTCTCTCTCTCTCTCTCACCCTGAGAGGTACCGCCATCCTCTTTGGTGTCTTTTTATTTGGTAATGGGAAGATGGCCAGATCAAGAGCCAAAGGACGTTCCCCAAGACTTACACTATGTTTTATTATCCTCATGTTATGTCAACATCTATTCTCTATTATATTATATTACTACAGTGGAAATCCCTGAGGCTAGGGCCTTAACCTCATTGGCTTCCAGTGCCATTTATGCTGATTAATTACTCTTCCCAGGGGCAATTATTTTTAAAAAACTGTCACCAATTGGTTTCTTAAGTTAAGCAGCTTATGATAAAAATTACATACTGGGATGAGATCTGCCTTTATTAGTAGTACAAGCCTACTACAAAGAAAATAAGAGAGCCTGAGATCCCTGGCCACTGTTAAAACCTTGAGACTATAAAGTTTATGTTAACATTAATATTAATAAAACTGCTGTTACAATACCTTGGTTTACTTTATGTTTCTTAAAGTAACTGCTTTCAAAAAGTTCACCATTTTTATTAATTCATTTACATGTGCAATCAAAATCTATGCCTATGGGAGACTTTTCTTTCTCGTTGCAATCACTATTGCAACCTATTCAATTCAAGACTGAATCTAGTTTGATAATCTCACAGAGGAGATTAGTCTGCGCCCATGTCAGGGAGCAGTTGGGCAAGCAAGGTAAGAGGAGCAGGTGGAAGGCCTGCGGCCTCCAACGTTTGAAAACGCCCTGGAGAATCTGGCAGAATAGACAAAAATCTTAAAAAACTGGCGGTCACAATTTCCCTGGAGATACTTGCGTGGCAAGCACGATGCAACCAGTACATCAACACGCCACACTCCTAGCCACTTTTGTTGGTGGAATTCGGAGTCCGTGTGTATCTGAACATCCAAAAAGCGGCCTTATGGGAAAAATTTTGTGAAGATGTACACAAAGTTTTCCTGACCGCAGTGTACATTGCACCTCACTCCATGTCACGCGGTTGGCTGGACCTAGGTTTTGAAAGCAAAAAAGCAGAAGACGAGGCTGCAGCAGTGTGCATAGTGGTCAACCTCCTTGAAGGGCAACAGGTCATCAAAACAAAATGCACTAGATGGACAAAATCCAACCAAATTTTCCTCACATTCGACTTTTTGCCTACTACAGTAAAATGTGATATTTTGGAACAACACCTGAGAGATGGTCTCGCCATATATGGCGAAATACAATCTTTTGAAATGCAACGCTTCATGCTGATGCCACACCTGTGCACTGGCAAAGCCATCGCAGTTCTGACACCAACTGAGGAGATCGTGAAGAACCTAACCCAGATCCCGCACTCCACTTTTATTGATATCGCAGGGTATACCACCCACCTGTTCCAGGTGACCGTGGACAGCGCGCCCCCCATTTGCACCCACTGTGACGTTTTCGGCCATAAGGCGCATGCATGCCCCATCAAGGAGGGTGTCACATTCCAAGAGCACCCCTCAGCAGCCACTGCCAGCGGAGAGGCGCACTACGAACCAACTGCAAGCACCAAGGAGGCTTTCCCGTGGGGAGCACAAAGCTGCTACCTTTTGGTAAAGCCTATCTCCCCGCAAGAGTGGAAGAAGGCCAAGCAGGCCCATAGGGCTGCGGCCAAGGAAGCGGCCAAGGCCACCACCACTATCCCACATGCACAACGCCAGGAGGACATGGAGACCTTCGCGGCGGAAGCAACTTGGGAATCCATCATCCAATCAGATTAGGAAGCCCATGCCATGTGGGCCACTCAATCCGAGGATCTGATGGGAGATTTGATCTCACCCAATCGTTGCACCCAAGCTCCAGTTGAAACCAACTTGGGACCTATCCCAACTGAAAATTTTTTTTGACCCGCTCGATGGTGCACCAAACTCATCCACACTGCAAAAATTCATCCAACGTCGGGAAAAAAAAAGTGAAGGCCAAAGCCAATGTGACTCTTTCCACAAAAATCAACAAAAACTCCGATAGTGTTGCTGCTAACACCTGCACTGCTGTGAAAGCCCATGGGGACCTAGAAGAGGCTGGTGGGCCCAGGGGCCCACCCCCTCACACCTAATGTGTGATTTGGGGGAAACCTTCACTTTAGGGACGTTGTATATCGCTGGACTCAAGGCCTCCCCATCCTGGGCTAGGAAACTAAGTTTTTTACAACACAATTTACCTGTGGATATCCTGGCCATCCAGGAGTCCCACTGTCCTCGAGGTTCTGAGGAAGCTTGGAAAACAATGCTCCTCCCATCCCTATCCTTTTGGTTGAAGCATTGTGGGGTGCTAATTCAGAAAAATAATTTTTTCAAATTCAGATCCTCAGAAACATTCCTAAATGGCTGAGTGCTCATTATCACCTTCTCGTGGGCTGACGTAGTGCACACAATTGTCAACATCTATGCCCCAAACAGTGCACATGAGCGTCAGGAATTTTTCTCATTGGTCAAATCCCTCTCGCTACCCCCTAATTCTTTCCTAGTTGGTGACATGAACTGTTGGCTAACCTCACCAACAGACTGGTGGCCTCCCTCACCCCACACCCCACAGGGTCACATAGAACTACGCGTTCTAAAGGCCACCCTTGGGTTAATGGATGCACTGCTGCGACATGCCCCGCTGCTTAAAAACATGACGCGTCCCCACGTCCACTACAGCCAATTAAGGTCCATGACCCACATTGACCTTATTCTAACGCTGGCGAAATTCCAACCCTACATCTCCCACTTCAAAACAACAAAAATGGAATTCTCCGACCACCAACTGGTCTCAATAACCTACCACCTACCAGTCACAGTTGCTAAGGCCCCACACTGGTGCAAAATCTGCCCCCCCCGAGCTCGCGTCGCCAGGATTTTCCATGTGGGTGGAAGAGGCAACTTTGGCAAAATCGTTTGTTGCACCATTTTGCGCGGACCCCATTTCCATATGGGCAACTTTCAAAGAGGACACCATCTGCCACTATCGCCATCTCTCCTCCAGATGCTCACAAGCCACATTGGCAGTTATCTCATATGCTCTGGCAGAATTGGCCCACTTGGAGTCCAACATTCCAGCTACAGGATACAGCCCTGCATGGGGCTGGAAGTGGGCGGAGGCAGCTGCCCACCTCAACGCACTCAAAAGGCAACACAAACATTGGGTTTATTCCAATACAGGGCCATATGCATCACTAAAGGTGACAAGTGCACCACATACTTCTTTATAAAATTTTTCGCACCACGCCAGAGTGTGGCCTGCACACAGGTGTGAAGATTGGATAATTCCATTGTGGATACACTGGCCAAAGTGGCAATCAAAATGAAAAAATATTACTCCGAGTTATACCAAGCCAAGCCAATTCAGCCAGTTGAAGTGGCAGAATTTCTTGACTGGAGCTCATATCCGCACCATTTTCTGATACCCAGAAATAATGAATTTAATTACTCCGAACAAATTATGGACAGCCATTCGCGGTGCGCCAAACCAAAAATGCCCAGGCCCAGATGACATTCCATATGAGTTCTACAAAAAATATTTCAAATATATATCCCCATTTCTGCTCGCCTCACTCAACCAAAGCCTGTTGGAAACGCGCCTCCTACCAGGAGGACATGAGGTCTTTACTGTCACACTCTACAAGAAAGGGGATAAGCTTAACTTAGCCAACTGGCGCCCCATTTCTCTAACAAACACAGAAACTAAAATATTAAAAAAAATCATGGCTAACCGTTTAGGGACTGTAGCATCTGCCACCATCTCCCCATAACAATTCGGTTTCATCCCCAGAAGGTTGATTTGGGATAACGTGCACTCCGTGGCTAATGCATGTCAGTCCACAGCCTCAGGAGCACTGGTATTCTTGGACCAACAAAAGGCCTATGATAGAGTAAACTGGGAATACCTAAGGGCCTGCCTCCATCAATTCCGCCTACCCCCCACTTCATCAACTGGGTGATGCTGCTCACGGAATCTGCAACAATGGCAGTGCGTGGCCCAGGCTTCCTAATGGAAGTAGTCCACCCTCAAAGGGGCTTGCGACAAGGGGACCCCCTCAGCCCACTCTTATACAACTTCAGCCTTGACCCACTACTGCGAAATGTGAATGCCCAACTCACTGGGGTCCATGTGCCAGGCCAAACCCCAGTCAAGATGATGGCATTTGCAGATGACTGCGTGGTGGGGGTGTCTAATAATAAAGATGCATGCACACTTGAAGCCCTCATCCAGGAATATTTCTGGGTAAGCAACGCGACACTGAACGCCTCCAAAACTGAAATCATCCTTGGTCAGTTTCAGAACTGCCGGGCCCCAGCAATTAGTTCCCAACCCAGCCCATCTGCTCGCCCACGTCCACGCCTTACTAACTCAACACACACCGCTCCACTGGTGCTCCCCTTTGTGCCACGTCCTACCATAGGACCGGTGCGCCATCTGGGCATGTGGATGGAGGCAGGCGGATACGCGTCAGCAGTAATGGAGTGCCATATACTGGACAACGTGATGAAGTGAATCGCCTCTCTCAGAGCCCACCCTACTACCCTCACTGGCAGGGTTGTTCTAGCCAACTCTATGCTCCTATCCAAAGTCTGGTTTAGAGCCCACGCCATCCCCTTCTCCCCAAGCTTCTTCTATCTCTGTATGCCTTGCTGCAAGGATGGCTTTGGTCAGGCCGCCCTCCA
Organism: Massospora cicadina; assembly: GCA_022478985.1. Lineage (NCBI taxonomy): Eukaryota > Fungi > Entomophthoromycota > Entomophthoromycetes > Entomophthorales > Entomophthoraceae > Massospora > Massospora cicadina. Next base: position 193,630 of record JAKSZP010018448.1, on the reverse strand, counting down.
CCAGTATGGCTAGAGGTCATGTTTGGCCCTCATCATCAAGGTGGCATGGGCCTGCTTGACTTCAAAGCCCATGCTGCCAAGATCCTGGGCACCTGGATCGTGGTCGTCACCGCTCCTACACTCCCATCCCAACACTGGTCCCGTGCAGCTCGCTCCAACTTCTCCTGAGCCTTGGGCCTCAACAATTCATCAAACCCCCACTCCATGATGAAATACCTCACATCACACATATCGGCCACAGGTCCTCACGGGACTAAAACCCACTACAAACGAATCCTACTCTCCATGCGAAGCGCAGAGTGAAGAATTTGTATTAGCGGACATACAACCCAAAGAGGCCGCCCCTCTCCTCAGTTCACACGAGAGGTACAGGGGCTACTCATCCATGATAGAGTGATCCCAATTTGGCCCCATGTCCTATCCAGGATAGACTACCTGGACATGATGGACATCCCCTATTCCACTGAGACCCAAAAAACTATCTGGAAATATGCACACCATCCTCTGTTGCAGCCTCAAGTCTGCTCCCATGTGTGGCGCTGCCTGAGGCGGGTGTATCATACAGCTGAGCACTCTAACGCTTTACACTCATCCTGTGTCGTGTGTGGCCAGTATGGAACGCTGTTCCACCGCCTGGAGAAGTGCCCCACCTCTAAGGTGATATGGCGTGAAGTTCAACGTCTGCTGGGCCAGGATCAATCGCATCCCTTCAGTCTGTCAAGAGATATGTTTGCTCTATCAATGGCCTCCTCCCTTCCACCCTCCCTCCATGCTCTGTTGGTTGCAATCGCCATGTGGACCATCCACACGATTGTCTTAGATGCCATCGCAGGCTCCACCCTCACCCTCCCAGAAACAGTCCACAGATTCCGGTCTCATTTTGTGGACCACTTTCAAGCGTGGATGTTTGGATACCTCCCACCGCGTCACCGACAGCTGGTCTCCTCCTGGTTCCCAGTCTGGTATATCAAATCAGACCCCTTCCTCCACACGTGCTCAATAGTGGCTACGGCCCCTTCACACGTTCCCTCCCCTCCCCATAAGTGGCGTTCCCGCTGGCAACAAGAGATAGCATCGCTTCTGTGGGGTGCCTCCCTGGTACTAAGTTTGTCTTTCCTGAGTCATATTCGGAAGTGTCCATCCCATGGTCAGCCTTCCCCGCAATAAATTTAAATCAAAATCTATGCCTATGTATTGATTTAAACATCTGGTGTTCAATACATGTGGTACATGCCATCTGTAAGCCAATAATCTAATTATGATTTAGCTGGAAGTGTATTGTCATGCTGTAGTAATGCCTAGTATTATCTCTAAAATAGTCATCCCTGAGGCCCAACAATTTTTTGTATAACCTATTCATTCTCTTGATAATAAATGCCATAAACAATCTAATGCACTTTGAAAAAGTTTGTTAAGTCAGGATCCCTGAGCTCAAAAAATTGTGTTAGTTAACAATATTCTTAAAGAATTTGAGTCCTTGCATCTACTCATCAACTCTTAAGTAGTAAAATCTGAGTTAAAAGAAAATCTTTTTCAATTCAACCCCAGAAGCTAAATTGGTTGAAAATCAGCTTTTGACTGAGCATCGCCTCTTTCCTAGTTTAATAAAGCAATTACATAAAGAATTAATGGATAATTCTATGTAGACATCCAACCCTGCTGGAAATAAGAATTGATTGTTCAGCACATGCATGTGGTTTTTATTGCGTTTACAAACTCAGATAATTTTGGCTCTATTAGAATTCTGGTTATCTCAGTTGGCGAATTACCATTCCACACACTTCACCACTATCTTCTGCTCCCTTGACACCCTCTTCTCAATATATTCAGTCTTCTACCCCAGCTGCATTGGTGGCCCAAAGTAATTATATTTCTATTCCTCAAATAAACAACTTTGAGGTTCATTAAAAGATCCTTGCAGCCTTTACAGACAGCAAAATTAAGATAAATTTCCTTTTACCCCTATTATTTATTTTAAGTTTGACAAAAAAAATGTAAACAACTTTAGTTCTATTTTTGAACTCAGCATGATGCATGCTCTAAGACTACTAGTTTAGACCTTAACGATTTCTTTGGACACTGTAAGTCAGGATTTAGTCATGCCAAAATTAAAGGAAGTTGGTATGACTTACCGCAATGCCAAAAATTTTATAGTATAATAAGTTTGGCGGAGTGGAATGGATGAAAATGCATAAAAGATTGTATCTTAAGTTTTCCTTTAACAAGGATAAATTCGTGGAGGCATTTAACAAACGTTTTTGTTAAGGCTTGAGTGTTATATAAAGCTGATGTGCTAGATAACTTAGACGGTCATAATGCCCTTTGACACACTTGTAAGCCATACAAAGAGAATTACTAGGAATTATCACAGGTGGTAAATGACAGATATACTGTTGTGAATACTACCATTGGCATACTGTAGAACAAATCCTTGCCTTCTGGAAGGGACACCACCAATGTGCAAACACCACAAGGTTTACATTTACAAGTACAGAATGTGGATAAGGGAGATAAACCCCATTTATAGAAAATGGCGGCCTATGAAAATTATCTTTCAGTTAGGATGAAGTCACATGAAATAGTTTGATACCTGATTATTGTAGAGGTTTATTATATGAAGACAACAACGCTTCCAATGATGACTAAGATTTCAATCCTTTTTCATACACAAAGGGATGCTAGATAATTTACAATCAACTTATGATGGAGTAATTTTTTCAAATTGGCCAATGATGGAGGAATGACTAAAATCTTACCTAAACCAAGTTACCCTAATGGAAACGATTATATATTTTCATCTGATTTTACCCAAAAAGGCAATCAAGCAATAATAAAGTTCACTCAAAACCCTGAAGCAAGTCAGATTAGACCAGCGCCATCATCCATGTCTTTTTAATTCAATAAAAGACTCTTCTACCACAGCTTCTCATATACTATCCCTTGTTTCCACTTATATTGAATTAAGTAAAAAGATCTCCCGTACTAATTCTGAGGTCTAAGGAACAGAACATTTTTAAGGAGGGATACCTTGGTTGCTGATAACTATAAGGGAGAGGTTGGTTTAGGTTTCAATTGTGTCTTGTGCCAGAGGCCGACCTACTAAAGTTATATCTAATTGTGTCAATGAGATTACCGCCATCATAGCGATGAGCAGTTGAACCAGAAATTAATGCTACATCAGGTAACATCAGAAGAAGAGTTAATCAGAGAGTATTACTAAGCCCCTTCAGAAGGTCACATGGTGTTTAATATGTGTTAAAGAATCTCTTTAAAAGCGACACAGCTACCAGAGGTATGCAAGAAAAGGCAAGATCTGACTCATACCATTACTCAAATGGTTATTTATATTTACAAAGAGCCAACTCTTGGGCCCTAACCATAATTAACTGGAGCCTACAATTTTGCTATTAGATACTTTTTCTAATTATAAATTTATACTTGGCATACTTGGGTCGTACTCCTTAATTAAAATAGAGTAAAGTAGCTTTTTAGGCATGTAAAATGCAAAGGCACTATGCAAATCACTGCCCTAATTTGGTTGTTGAAGTTTACACTCAAGTAATAACATCATATACTTTGACTTGTAAAAGATGAGGTGGAATAAAAAAGGGGTACTCTGTTTTACCAACTCTAGAAACTCCTAGCTATTATTTATAGTTTAAAGATCATTCAATGGTTATAACATTGCTAAAGTAAACCCATGTCATTTTGCCATCGCTTCTCTTTGAAGTAATAATTAAGGTCAAGTTAGTTAAACCTTCCTCGTCGCTTCTGAAAAGCAAAAGTTTTATGTTTTATGTTAGAACTGAAGATTTATCTTCAACAATTGGAACAGCAAGAGATTCTATTAACCTCTGGTAATACCCCTAAATTGGATGGGGTCCTAGTGGCCATTCCTATCTTCCACGAGTTAATCAAGCCTGCAATTCAATGATGCTTTAAAATCATATTTGGGGCAAGCTGACATCCTTAATGTAATTTACTTAATCTAGCCAATACTTACTATTCTGAGTGCACATATATCAACAGAAAAGGGAACAAACTCAAAGAAAGGATCATTGTATATAGTGGATCACTGATCAATATTGTGTCCACTAAATTGGTAGAAATACTGGTCTTTGCTCCTAGTATCAACTATTGTAAAGTATATAGTACTATGGGGCCACAGATAATCCTGAAGAAGTTTTCATGCACTGCCACTGCAATTTAGCTCAACAGTGGGTTCCACTCCTTTCATCATATTCCCAAATCAGATTTACTACTTTCTTATCAGTACTATTTTATAGGACATATGGAACCAAGGCTCGTTTTGAAAAAATTGCATTAAAAATATTGATTTAAACCCTTCCAATTTTTTATAGTATAAAGGATAGCGGACACAATCCCCAAACCAGGCGTTTATTAGGCTCACAAATAAAGGTGTCATTGTGCCCCTTAGCTACTGCAAAATTTAGAGCCAAACCAAGTGGTTTCCTTAGCAGATTAAAGAATCAAAGTGAATTCCACTTTGTTTTAATCATAGTCCGATTGTTTCATCAGGCCATAAAAATAGAGGAACCAAAATTGATTTAAATATTCCCCCTAAGGAAAATATGGCGAAAATTTTGCACTGTTTTGCCAATCTCATTTGGAACCAGTCGCCGCAAGGCTTATCCCTCCTGACAATGGCAGAATCCAAGTTTTATTAGCTAAGTTAAATCCTTATGTCTCTCAGATTAAGAAACATCATACTGTGCGTTTGTTCATATCTTACCTATTGAGTAAGTGCAAAGCATCTATGCTTTCTATAGTCTGAAAAATGGATTGAATACAATGAGTACCAGTTTGTTCCTTCACTTATACCTTGAGAATGCCTCTCTAAACAAACTAAGGATGAAAAGGCCAAGTGCTGGCCCTCTTTGACAAATACAACGTGAGTTTAAAATATGATTTTGACTTAGGTTATGCACAAGAAGTGCTACACATTAATAGAAGTGGTAATCATTCCCTATTTTCCTGCGTCCAATTAGATAATTTAAAACAGTTGAAAAGTTCTTAAGGATGAAATTGTCAACTGTGTTCAACTTGAGCTGTCAGTGCTAACTATAAGTCCATAGCTTTTCCAGTTTAAATTAGGAGAATATAGATGGTTCCAACCAGTGTTGATTGATTATAGGAAGTTTACAACGTTATCAAGAAGGACTCCTATACTTTGCCACACATTGATGGTGCACTGGACTGCTTGGGCAGTGCTCATATTTCTCATCATGGATTTAATCTCTGGCTTTTGGAAGATTGATCTGCACAAATGTATACATCAGAAGTGCGCCATGATTAATTTCAATGACTATACCAAACATGCAAATGCCACAAGGTTTTTGAAACGCCCCTGCAATTTTTCAGAAGAACATGAACAATATACTGTGAGACTTATATTCTCCTGCGTCCTAGTATATCTAAATGGTATAGACATTTTTCTGTGACTTTAACTTAACATTTGCAGCACTTAGAAAAAGGCGTCAGTTGCCTTTTAAAAGCTAAATCTGAAAATATTAAACTGAAACCTCATAATAACAGTTGTAATTTTTGGGTTTTATTTCCATTAAGCAAAGATTATGGTCCAGCCAGCTAAAATTGAAGCATAAAAAATGACTTCATTAAGTATTGAGTAATACGTCCATGTGTTTTTGGAATGATTACTATTTTTGTGATTTTTAGATATAGTAGAACTGGTGAGCCATTGTTTTATTTATTTAGTAGGGTATTAATTTGAGTGTACAGAAAAATGTCAGTTAGCCTTTGTTAATTGAGAACTTGTTTGACCAAAGAGTTGATTCTGCTTTATCAAAATACTGACAAACCTGGGACCATCCAGTACTAAAAAAATACTGACAAACCATCTGTCAGGACATATGGGGGTGTTAAATATCCATCCTTGGTGAAAGAGGACAGGGTTCCCAAAGACCTGGGCGTTGTATATAAAACGGTTTACTTTAGAAAATTAAAGTCTTCAACCAAGGGAAAAAACTCCTAGGTTAGTGTATCCAAGTAAGGTTCTCTCTACTGGTACTGGTAGATAATGTGATTCTAAAAGATATTTTACTAGGAGAAAGCCTCACACTATTTATAGTGCTAGGAGGCTAAAGGTGAGATTTAGAGGGGATATATAATAGCAGCAGTCGTATAGTAGATGGAGGGGCATAAGAAATTTACTAGGTGGTATATGCTTAGCTTAGCAATACTGTTGTCTTAGTTTGCCGATATAATAATAATTATAAAGATAATAACAAGTAAGGATTTGAGTGCCAGTATCTTTAGGTAATTATTAAACATATCCAAGCCAAGATCTATACCTAATTTGGTATTTTGGGATTATGAAACATTCTGGTTAAGTCAGTTGTAAAATATACATTTTACCTTTTCAGATTGGGTTTGGACCCCAATATCAGGAGGTATAGGCGAAGTTAATCAGGGGTTATTCCCAAAAAATTACAATTAAAGCTTTAAATTGGGTTCAAATAATGTCATCCTTTTTGCTCAAATGTTCACTTTAAGCCAGGATCATGACACCATCTAACAATAAAACTGACGTGCCCCTTACTGGTGTTGGGGTAGCGTTATCCTAGAATTATGATGAGTGAACTGAGCACCCTGTAGCTTATTGTAGCTAAACACTAAATATGCATGAATGCAACTAACTATAACTGAGAAGTAGTTTCTGGTGGCGATTCAGCCTATAAGTAAATCCAGGTCTGTGTACACAAGGTGCAATTTATATTACTTTGTTCAACCATGCCTTACCTTCACTGGTTACAAAATCTGAAGGAGCCTTAAGGGTCGACTGCCCCAATGGGCATTAAATTTAAGTGCTAAATCTTTGAAATACAGCATTGGCTTGACATAAAACATCAGAACGCCGATTGCCTTGATTGAACTTCTCACTGTGTCCTTATCAGCTGATTTGGATATTTTCTATTAATAAAAATGTTATCACTTCAGTTTAGCAAAAACCTGAAGTGATTTAATGCACCCTTAAAAAACTAATGAGGTACACAATTATGAAAAACGTGCCCTTTATAAAGTACTGTATGAGCAGTGATATTTAGTATTATGACTATATGAGAAAATGAACCAAATTATTGGATCTCATAAGGAGGCAGGACATGGTCACTGAAAAAGATGCTTGAACAGTTGAAGCAACACTAATTCTGGGAATCAATGCCATTTGATATTCACAGGATCCTTAATTGTTTTAAGGAGCGTCAATCTGAAGCCCTGCCATAAAAACTTCCTATTAGTTTGTTTAACCTAATTTTGCCTGGCATACCATCTAATTTAACATTTTAAGGCCACTTCTCAATATTACTAGGCGATGTAAATATTATTGGGTCCATTTACCACCTTTCCAAGTGATTAGAGGCCAAGATTGTATGGAAATTAGGCGCCACAATGATGGCAAAGATTTTTTTAAGAAACATTATATATTTGCATGGATGACCGCAATCTATTTTAACCAATAATAAGAATAATTTGAATATCATTTACTTTCCAAAGTTAAATGAGTTATTAGGTATTAGAGGGGTGCTGTATACACTCTATTAACCTGAGACCAATGGCACCATGAAAAATAGTAGACAGTATTCTCATTGGCGTCCTCCATAAGTTAATTAATAACAAGGCATCTAGTTTGAAAATCTTTTTTTGCCTTTGGTCATTATTGAATATAATATTTCCTACTATTCAGTGACAAAACTATTGCCATGTCAATTATTATATGGGCAACCCTGAGTTACCCCATATTTTTATTCATGTATTCATGAAGAGAACATGAGTCCTGTTTGATATTTTTTATTTTCGCATACCTTAATTTAATTATGGAGAAAACCTACTCTGATGCTTTGTCCTAGAAAGTTATGGCTTGTAAACACTATAAGATTAACAAAGGGCCTTACCAACTTTGTAGAGTACTGGTCCTTAACTATTTTAATCATTAATTTGGATGGACTAAATAGTTGAAGCACATCTGGAATGCGCCCTTTAAAATTTGAGAAGAAATCCACAAACTCCTAAACTTTGAAGGTTATAAAAATGTTACTTCATAATTGAGTACATGCTAGGCTCCTGAAGAATTACCATCAGAGCTCTGGATTTATGGCTTCAGCTTCCCATAAACTTAGTTTACACCCCTCACTCACTATTGTTCCCTGATGTTTGGTCAAGTGAGAGGAGATGTTGCAAGTAGTCTGGTCAACCATGTGATTAAGCTTTATTTCATTGATTATTTTGAACTAATAATTAAATTGAAGGGCACAATTGATTGAGCCACGAAGCTAATATCAATCTACAGACTATCTTACTAACTAATCTTTGTGGGTTGTATTGCTAATGGAAAAGTTACAATAATTAGTATTGGCAAACTTCACCATTTAAAAAGGTATAATGTCAGATACAATTGATCCCTTAACACCCCACTGACGCTATAGCTCAACTCACTAATTTATAGATAACTTACTTTGTCTCTGCATCCTAGTAATGCAAATCACTCTAATGACATTATTATCTCCTTTTTCCTCGCATCAGCGTAAAACATCATTACTAGGACTCATTATTACCTTTGGGGTTTGCCATAATTTTAACCTTATTGGTTTAATTTATATGGTGTAGATCCCTGAGGCTAGGGCCTTAGTCTCATTGGCTTTCTAGAACATTAATATACATTAGTTAATCTACCTAATGGCATACAACTTACTAGATAGCTGGCACCAATTAGAAATCCAAGGTTAAGTATCATATGATGAAGTATTAGTCGTTTAGAAGGGATTTGTTTTATCATCAGTGGAAGCCTACTACAAAAAAGAAGAAAACTTTTTTGAGCCATGGGTCACCTTTAGTACCTTGAGAATACAGTGTGCTTATATTTTAACATTTTTCTTAACATTCTAATTTCCTGTGACACCAACATGTTTCCACTGGCAACTAACGTTTGGTTTGCATGTGACAACATGTTGGTGTCACTGGACATGAAAGTGTTAGTAAGACCCTGGTTACAAACAACTTGGTTGAATTGTTTATAGAGTAATTATATACAGTTTAATCTTTCTATTATGCATCTACCTATGCAATTATCTCTGAAGCTTAAGTGCCAATCTTAACAACAGATATCCACGTCCTTTCCTGATTTGTCATTCTTTCAAATCCTCCTTTAGGAGCTCTATGTTCCTGGTACTAAAAACATTGAGACCTTCCTTTTCATTATAAACGATCCATGAAACTGGCCACTAACAGGAAGAACCAATACAGCCAAACCTGCCTTTATAGTAGCACTCAAGAAAATTACTGTTTTCTATAAGGAAAACCCACATGGGATTAAGTGAAGCGGCTCTTATTAAGAGATTGATCATCAACTTGACTCAGTTAATTTAAAACAGGCTGTATGAGCAAGTATTCTAGTAATATTCACAATTAATAAGTTTAAATTTGAGCAATATTACAGTAAATAAACAACAACAAGAGGAAATCGCCGCCTGATGAATTCATAAGGGGCTGTAAATAGTAAGGAACAAAAAGAACTTTCTAATTCTGAACCACTACTTTGGTACAAGGGGTTTATCTCCTTCCAGAACTATGAACAAAGCTCCCTCAAACATTGGAAAAAAATCTTGCTACAAAAAGGGTATGGTTTCTGGAATGGAATCAAGTCCCAGAAAAGATATCATTTTTAATTTTATGTAGTAATTACGCTTATTATCAAATCTTGTCTAGTTTATATTTGCCAAAGTTCATTTCCCTAATGAAAAGAAACCCACTAGGAATTTTGCTGACAATACATTAATTATATAATTGAACTGCCTTTGAAGGAACTTGTCAACATATCCTGGAAAATTTCAATAAGGGTGCTTTCTGACAATTACCTTCCGAGGCTATCAGGTGAAGACATACCTTTCTATTAATTTTATAAATTACAGCGGTGATGACGCTCTCTAAATGGTAGAGAATATGGTTAGACAAGATGGGTCCACTCAAACAATAACAAATACTATTCCCCTAGTACAATATAATTAAAATCAGGGCGTTAAAGACTTTTAGCCCTTATGGACCAAGACACCATGTTATCATACAAGCAGAAAAAGTGACTAAGACTTTAGATAAGTTATTTTATGCAACCTTACATCCTGAGGACGAACTAGTTTAAGCCGTTCCTCTTGAGAGGCTCAAGTTATGATTTCACTTGTATTCAAATGCAACTCCCCTGTTTATGAAGTATGAGATTCCCAAACCCAAACGTTGCCTCTGGATGTTTGTTTATCCTGCCATCCACCATCAGGTGAAACTTGTGGGACTGCATCATGTGAGGATACAAAGACAATTTGAGCTTACTCAACACCTCCATTCCCGCATCATGGAGCTATATATGAACTGCACCCACTCTTAGTTGGGTTAATTGAGACATCTTTCTAGATGACTGAAGAGTAACCAATAAATTGAAAATCAAGTTCACTAAAATCATTAATGAAATTGCTGGATACTTAAGTAATAATTTTCCCAGAAAATCTAAATGCTTCACCAACCATATATTAACAATTGGTATGAACTGAGCCAAGTTACTAGACCAATTTAATTAACAGTATTGACTTATGATTTTCAAAATCGAATAGTGGCCAACTAAATTTAACAGCTATATATTATTAATTTACCTCCAACCTGGGAAATGTAGTTTCATTAAGGGCCCTCTGGACCTGAATTCTCTGTAGGATCCAAAAGACTAGAAGGACTTTAAGGACCTCCTGGTATTCCCTTTCATGTAGAGCTATACAAGATGAGGCTTGCGAATCATAGATCCAAGATTTAAACAACAATTAAGATAAGTGGTCAGCGATAATTGGATGGATATTGAGGTAAGTTATCTTGATACTAAAGCAACTTTATCATCGCTTTTTTAAATTGTCAATATACAGCAATTAAGTTTGAAAATAAATACAGCCAGAGAACCCATTAAACAAATATGTATTTCAAGAGCAGCAAAATCACTTCTGGTTTCAGAATCTGAAACATCACCATTAAATGAATTCTGCAGAAAATGGATAAACAGTTGCCAAAATCCTAAATCTCCACCAGTCTGATAATACTAAGGCGTCCACTACCCATGTGAAAAATTGGGGTGAAAACCTTCAAGCGGGGTTTAATTTTTTTCATCACCATTGTAGGAATCCAGCTTAGTTACACTTGCTTGGTGCTATGCTGCTGGATCCCACAAAGGATTTAAAAAAAGTATAAAACTTATAAAAATTGGCTTTATAATAATTTAATATGAGTGTGGGGGTAAAGACGAAAAGCAATCCCTTTCCAATTTCCAACAACTAGTAATTATACTATTTTCAAGGTCAGAGGAAATTTGGGGATAGGTTTGGAATAGCTTCAATGCTTTCCAATTTAGGTAATATGGGTATCAATCCTATACGACCTTAGGGAGAGTTAATTAATTTTGGGAAAACGGACGTTGGGGTTTTGGGGCAGAATATACCCATGTGGCAATGTTTCAATGTACTGCAACCAATCACTGCTAAAGAAATTATTATCACCTTGGGGCCTGCCACCATGCCTATAAAAGGGGTGGCCCCCGCGCAGTTGTGGTGAAGGACTTGGTGATGGTTGGGGGAGTACCTTCTGCTGTTTGCTCTGAAGTCCATCAAGGGATCATTGAAATCTGATTGTATAATTTTGTAGAAAGTGCAATGTGGGTTTCGAACTGGTGTTACCCAGTTTATGGGGTTCCATCAAGAATTGGCTAGGGTCTTTTGGCCATTCTCATCGACATTTTCATTAAAATTGCTTGTAATGGCATCAGGAATTGCAAATGACCAACATTTCCCTTTTTGGCGGAACTTGACCTAAAACATTCTTATTTTTAAGCTGCAAAGGTAAATGTCTGACATCACCCCTTCAAAAATGTTGGGGGCAAGTAGGGCCAGAGGAAATGGCATGTACGCGATTAATTGTGATACCAGAAGCTAGATTTTTGATAGAGTACTCGTTTCCTCTCTTGTAGATGATGGTGAAAGGACCCTCTTAAATTGATCCAAGCTTTTACTTCTAGGAGTGATGTGGTTATGGTAGTACAACACCATATCAGATACTTGGAAGGTAGGTAGGGGGTTTAGAACTCATTTGCAGCCTGCCCTTCTTTTGTTACTGTTTTTGCTAGATTGGTCATAGCTTCAGATTGGAGTTGAATTATGCGTTGAGCCAATCTTCTCATAACTCCCTTCTAGTTTCAAATCTAGAAGAATACATCCTTAACTAAGAGGGCAGGTATTCCTGGTTCCAGCCCATACAAGACGCAGAATGGAGACATTTTTAAAATCTGGTGATAGCTAATCTGGTATTCCATAAGACACTAGGTATATATTGATCCCAGTGAAGAGGATCAGAGGAGGCCAGTTTTCAAAGAATGGAAACCAAGGTTCTATTTGCTCTTTCCACCGTTCCATTTGTGGAAGGGTTATATGGAGCCAAGAAGAGTTGTTGTGCTCCCATAGAAGTGGCCATAATTTTGATCACTCTGGAGGTAAAGTTCTTGCCATTATTGCAGAGTAGTACCTGGGGCAACTGTGACGGTTGAAGATGTGTTGATGTAAAAAGGTAACGGTGGCCTTAGCTGTTTGAGCAGGAATAGCCACGGCTTCAACCTACTTTGTGAACTGGTCAATAGATACTAGGATAAATCTGTTTCCACTAGTAGACTGAGGAAGGGGACCTACTACATCCGAGCTGATGGTGTGGAACAGTTGTTGAGGGGTAGTTGGTTGATATTGGTATCTAGACTTAAAGCCAGATCGCTTCTTACAAGTAAGGTAGGCTTCCAAAACATCAACGATAGATTCCATCATTCCTTCCCAGTAAAGCCGATCCTTAATCCACTCATAGGTTTTCCTTCCCCTCCCTGACCTAAAGTAGAATGTGCTTCTAAAATAGCAGGTACGCGTTCCAAGGGTCGAAGGTAAGGTAGCCATTTTATCCACACCTGCTTATACAACTACCTATCTATAACTTTAGTGTTATGGGAGTGCTGTGCTAACATTTTCTTAATGGGTTCATACTCATCCTCCCATCCATTGGGGGTCATTAAGAGGTCATGTAACCTCTCCGCCTCACTATTATCCAAGTGAAGGACTAGTAGCCAAGTCAACCCATCAACATTCAAGTGATGGGTTCCAGCTCAATGTTTGATCTTCATGTCATAAGGCTGGAGCTTTAGATACCAGCGAGATAGTCGACCAGTGGGATCCTTCATGTTCTGTAACCACTTTAGAGATGCATGGTCAGTAACTACAGTGAAGGTGGTTTCATATAGAAAAGGGTGGTAGTGCTTCACAGCCAATAGAACAGCAAGGCACTCCTTCTCCGTTACACTGTAGTTGCTTTCCACCTTTGACAGCATATTATTAAAATAGGAGACAGGATGATTTACACTATGTTCATATAATTGGGCTAAGATGGTGTTGAGGAATTGACTGGATCTAATCGTCAGATATTCAATATCAACAGTTATGGTTCAGGTGTATCCTAAGTATCTGAGCTTAAGACTTGTGGCCTAGCGATTTCACTTAATTATATTTGACTATGATGACACCGGGCTTGAGGGCTTTGTTGGTTAGATAGAACTTAAATCTTAGTTTTGATTTAGTGACTCAGGAACGTGTGCTTTGTTGGTCTATGTCAAAATTAGCTTTTAGTGTTGGTCAGGTTTTTGATCAAATTATTTACTAATTAGTGATACAAATCACCTTGGTATGTGCTGCCAATGGCATGTGAAAGTGAATCAGTTCAGCTAGTTTGAAGACACATACAAAACGCCATCTCAATAATAATAATGATGGTGTTTACTCTGACTCTGAGTCCGAGTATAATGCTCTGAGTCAAAATATTTGTAGATGTCCTTGCAAACTTTTTATGTGTCCAAGGGCCACTGAAAGTAAGGCGTCATTGGTAAGATGTGGTTAACATCAAACCCTATAAATAACCCTTGCATTTAAACTAATAGAACATCCTTTAACTTCTGGATTAAGTTTCTAATTTATCTTATAACCTTTTTGCGTTATACTTTATTTTATATTAAAGTTGATTTTCACTTGGGATCAGTAGGATCAGGGCAGCGTGCCATTGTCCAAGTGAAACAACCAGGTATACAATTGAAGTATTACCAAAAAGCTATACATAAATATAAAGCACCATCCTTTCTATTGTCCTCACACAATAGATGCTCGAAGCTGCAGTTTCACCAAATGACAAACCAGTCATCAGGAGAAGCCCAAATCTTCAACAATGGCGCTCATGGCTGGTACTGCAGATGGTGACCAGTATCAACATTTGAGCGACCAAATTTCGCAGATGAAGGATGAATACACCAGAAAAATCAATGATCTCAATGATGATCTTGACGCTAGTAATGAGGCAAACAATAACCTCCATGGAGAACTAAACCAGTGCAAGAAGGCATTAAAGGAAAAAGGACCAAGTGATTTCCACCTTGCAGCTACAAGCTACTAGTCTGAATGAGGAAATTGCAAAATTAAAATAAAAACCAAAATCATGCACGTTGGGAAAACAAAATCAATGAGCAGATTTAAACTCTGGACGGTGGGCGTTGTCAGTGTGCTACACCACATTTGACTGAAAATTCTTCTGAATATTTATGAGGACAAAGCTTCAGAAATAACCACTGAAACAGATGCTGGGCCACGCCGACAATTGCCTAGAAAAATGGTTTCTTTGGCCAACCCTATCACCTAAAACTGTGATACGATGCCCCAACGCCCTAGCACGTCTGACTCTAGTCAACCTAGAAATAATTGTGATAACCAGGAATGGGGAAGCAATAATTATAAACCAGCAAACCTTCCAGCCTTTGACAAGAATGGAAGTATTACCACCTTCATCAAACATTTTGAAATGGCTATGCATGGGGCCAGCGAATGCAACAAAGCAGCCATCATGATCAACTGCTTGGATGAGTGGAGCTTTGAGTTGATTATGCCTCACATCAACGAAAATCCAACATATGCCAAAGTCAATGAGGCCGTGCTTCATGAATTTGGAGGTCCAGAACGGATGTTGACCAGAAAATCCAAGTTTATGAACATCAGCTTTAAGAAAAATGAAGCAATTGATGAGTTTGTGAATTTGATTCTATTGCAAAGCTCAAGTTCTCTTAGGCGTGCAGGCCATAGTCGATTTTGATGCCAAGATTGCACTAGAGCATGCAGTAGAACCTTACCCTAGTCTATCCAACACTCTATTGCCTGCTTTTGTGGAGAACCTTGCAACATCTGAATTGGTTGACTATTTATGCAGATGCTAAAAGAATTATGACCCCCCTAATACTGGTTACAGATCGGGAACCACTACCCTTGCTGGGAAGTCCTTATGAAACCAATAAGAAGACTTACAACCCATGGCCATTGAATTAAATTACTTGCTTCAATTGCCAACGTAAAGGTCACTATGCTTCCCGATGCCATCAGAGAAATGTCAACATAGTCCTTCCAAATACCATGAAGAAGGAGGGAAAAGAACAAGCACAATAGATGCGGGATACTCTATTGTGCCTACAACACCAGTCCCACCTGATTGATATGAAAACAATGCCCGCAAGGCCTCGTTTGACAATGAATTTTTCTATATTAATATTGAACGAAGATTCCCCAAATGTACATGTAGTAACTCGCTCCCAGAGTAAGGTTGTCACACCTGAAGCCTCTGAGGTATTCGCTAAACCCTATGTGCAACAAATACTTGAGAATATTTCAGCCGACGGGCCAAGCAATGCATCAGATACCCCAAGCCTGAAAGGGGTCATTATAGCAATGCCAATTGACACATTCATCTATGAATGTCCCAATATTGGGAATGATCTGAATCACACTCTTAACTCTTTAGACTCTTCCCATATTCATTTAGTAAACTCTATTGACTCTTACTATTCTGAGTGCACTTACATGGATATCCTAGTCAACAAGGCTAAATTTGTAGCTATTGTTGATAGCGGAGCACCTGTAAACATTGTTTCTACGAAGCTGGTTAAGAAATTGATAATGGCTCTGGACATTGACTATCATTAAGAATGTGACCGCAGGCTTTAACAGCACTAAGAGTGAAGGAGCTTACAGCGCTTTGCCACTACGATTTGGAGCTTTGGTAGTTGCCACACCCGCTATAGTGCTTCCAAATGCCAATTATGACATATTAATTGAAACTAGTTTTTAAGGACCTATGGGATCTCGTGAAATTTTAAGGAAAACATCTTGACAATATTGGGCCGATCGCTTCCAATTTATTACTCTTGCAATGATATGAAGCCCACAAGCCATTGTAGGAATTTTATCAATATATTTTATGCCAATGAGATAATACCAGTAGGGTATATTCAGAGGGGGAATTGAAGTCACCCCATGCCAACTTCCATAAATGAAAATTGAGGAATACCGCTACATGTGAACAAGGGTGCAATAATAGCTCCAGGCCAACAACTGGTTATGAGAACTGGGACCACACTGGATATTCCAGAAGGACTGTATGGGGAGGTCATACCCCCATGGCATCATTCTCCAATGGAACCTAGTGTGGCTCCTGGAATACTTATACCTGGGGATAGAGAGATTGATTTCTTACAGAAAATTTGACCAGCTGAAATATTAAGGTCAAGAAATTTCAGTTAGTCACTTTTGTGCACCTACTTCCGAGGGATGAGTTGTTATCAGCTGTCAAATTTGGTGATTTATCTGAGTTTGGCTTACCAACCTAAGCCCTCGGGGCACATGCAGTAATACCCTGAGAATTGTTCACTGGATTATCAGAACAACAGAAGGATGAAGCACTAGAGTTGTTTGAATGATACTCCAAAATTTTTGCCAAAGATGACCAAGATTTAGGTTGTGCAAAAGGAGCTCAGCATTTCGTGGATACTGGGGATCATATGCCTATTAGAATGAGGCCAATTTGGCGCCCCAGGGCCAGTGACAAAATAGTTGGTGAAGAGCTAGACAAATTGCTGAAAAAATGGAAAGATAGTGCCATCCAAAAGCCCATGGGCCAGCCCCATTTTAATTGTAAAGAAGAAAGATGGCAGCAATCGAGTTGTGATTGATTATCACGCCTCATGCCATTACAAAAAAGGATCGTATCTATTGCCTAGAATTGACAATGCTCTGGACTGCCTAGGAGGGGCGAAGTACTTTACTGCAATGGACCTCATCTCCAGATATTGGCAAATTGAGCTACCACCAGAGGAGCAGGAAAAGTGCGCGATGATTGCTGCTCAAGGGCTTTTTCAACTGACACGCATTCCCCAGGGGCTGTGTAACACTCCAGCAACCTTTCAGTGTGCAATGGACATGATCTTGGGGGACCTTAAATTGTCCTGCGTTCTGGTGTACCTGGATGACATCAATGTCTTTTTGCAAACGTTTTCCAAACATCTGGAGCACCTTTAACAAGTATTTGAACAACTGTTGAAGGCCAATCTGAAGATAAAACCTAGAAAATGCAATTCTTTAAAGAACAATTGGAATACCTCGGGTTCATTATTGATTCCAAGGGCTTTCAGCCTCAGCCTCAAAAGGTGGAGGCGATTAACAATATGCAACCTCTGATGAGTATGAAGATGTTCAAGTGTTCTTAGGCATGGTAGGATACTATTGAAGATTTGTGGAAGGATTCACAAAGATTGCTGATCCTCTATTCCACTTACTACAAGGAGGAGCTCGTTTTGCTGGGCAGAGGAATGCCAACAAGCCTTCAAGGCTTTGAAAAACAAAAATGAGCTTGGCACCTATCCTCAAATATCCCAATTTCATCAAGCCTTCTATCATACAAACTGACGCTTCATTGACTGCAATTGGTGGTGTGCTATCGCAGATTGGGTATGATATGAGGAGCATCCAGTCACTTATTGCAGCAGGACGCTGAATAAGCATGAGCATAATTATACTATGATCAAAAGAGAATGCCTGGCTATCATCTATGCTTGTAAACAATTTCATGTTTTTATTAATGGCACCAAGTTCCAAGTAGTTTCAGATCACAGCTCATTACAATGGCTCCATAATCTCAAGGAACCTGAAGGATGGTTAGTTGCTGGGCTCTGAAATTATAAGCGTACAATTATGAAATTACTCATAGAGCTGGAGCAGCCCATTAAAATGTAGACGGACTATTGTGACTTCCCATTGTAGCTGTCCTGAGCAGTCTGGCTGATGAGCTTCATGAAAAAATGATTAACCAAACGTATGGAGATGAACCACCTGAAGTTCAAAAGGTGATTGAGAAAGCATTAATTGACACCAAATATCAAAATGGAATTCTATAAAAACTTAAGGCTGATGGACAACGTCAAATTTTCCCAAAATCTTCCAACTAAATGGAGATTATTACACAAGCACACAAGGCCATCAGACATGAGGGAATGAATAAGATGCTAGAATTAATTTGATTCAGTTACCTTTTGGGATTTCATGCGATTCAATATTTAAGATGTGCTCAAGAAATGTCATTCATGCCAAATCACAAAACATATTAAGCCAGATGTGAAATACCATTTGATCAAACCCAACTGGGCCTGGCATACCATGTCAATTGATGTAATTGGCCCTTTGTTTATGAGTAGCCTAGGCAACATATACATAATTGTTGCTATTGACCATCTAACAAAATGGGTGGAAGCAAAAGCAATTTGAGACTTTGGGCCCTAACTACTTCCAAGTTCATTATGGACATAATTATCTATAAGCACGGATGCCCCAGAAGATATTGACAGACAATGGCATGAATTTTACTGCCCAAATGGTACAATGGCTAAATGAGTTGATGTCTATAAAAGGAGTGTTGTCAACACCATACCATCCTGAGACTAATGGTATATTAGAGCAAGTGAATGGCACTTTAGTCAGCATTTTATGCAAAAACGCAGCCTTGGCGCCTTTGCAATGGGCAACTTAAATTAGTGTGACCGTGTTTGCATACAATATTGGACACGCATAGGCCACTCTCCGTTTCAACTTTTATATGGTAGACAGCCCCTCTACCTCCATTATTATACTCAGTACTCAGTTCACCCAACACAATTAACCCAAATAACTATGTCGAGCAACTAGCAAAGACCCTAATCAAGTTGCAATTGGAAGCTTATCAAAATGCAATTAGTCAAAAAACTATTCAGAAGAGCTATGATGATGCCAAATGGGCTATGGTGAATAAGTTTAATGAAGGAGATTTAGTAGTATATTGTGACACTCATAGCGCAGGCCGCGCACACAAACTAGCCTCGCTCTGGAAGGGTCCATTTATCATTTTGGAGAAATCATCTGAAGATGTATATACCATTAAGGATCAAGGCGGCTGGGTTGTGAATTGAGTACATGCTAAGTTCCTTCATCCATATCATAAAGAATAATAATATAAAAAAATAATAAATAAAAATAAAAAAATGAAAAAATAAAAAGTAAAAAATAAAAAAAAAAAAAAAATAATTGCAAATCATATAGTTTATTTCATAGATTGATGCCTCGCAGGCATTAGAAGTAGGTATCCCCTCTTTGGTGGGAGGAGGAGAGCGCAATCAAACTGAAGAAGCCTGCAATGGAATCAGAGAGATGCGGACTTCATACAAGTTCCAACTGTCTAGACACTGATGGAGATGCACCAAAACCAAGAAAGCTCAGCATCAGGCACGCTGGCCTTGTTGGCTTAGGGAAGGCTATCAAGATGATGTTTGAACTTTGAGGAAGGCAAAGAGTTAGACAGTGCAACCCAGGAAGAAGGGTATCTGCCGCTTATATCCAGTAAAGGCGGTGGAAGTGTTGGGAATTGACTGGATCTAATTGTCAGATATTTGATATCAATGATTATGGTTCAGGTGTATCCTTTTTTTAGTACTTAATGGTCCCAACCCAAAGAACTTGGATGTACTTCAGCCTAAGTATCTGGACTTGGGACTTGCAGCCTAGCGATTTCACTTAATTATATTTGACTATGATGGCACCGGGCTTGAGGGCTTTGTTGGTTAGATAGAACTTGATTTTTAGTTTTGATTTAATGACTCAGGAACGTGTGCTTTGTTGGTCTATGTCAAAATTAGCTTTTAGTGTTGGTCAGGTTTTTGATCAAATTATTTACTAATTAGTGATACAAATCACCTTGGTATGTGCTGCCGATGGCATGTGAAAGTGAATCAGTTCAGCTAGTTTGAAGACACATACAAAACGCCATCTCAATAATAATAATGATGTTTACTCTGACTCTGAGGCTGAGTATGATGCCCTGAGTCAAAGTATTTGTAGATGTCCTTACAAACTTTTTATGTGGCCAAGGGCCACTGAAAGTAAGGCGTCATGGGTAAGATGTGGTTAACATTGATCCCTATAAATAACCCTTGCTTTTACACTAATATAACATCCTTTAACTTCTGGATTAAGTTTCTAATTTATCTTATAACCTTTTTGCTTTATACCTTATTTTATATTAAAGTTGATTTTCACTTGGAATCAGTAGGATCAGGGCAGCGTGCCATCATCTAAGTGAAATGACCTGGTATACAATTGAAGTATTACCAAAAAGCTATATCATAAATATAAAGCACCATCCTGCCTATTGTCCTCACATAATAGACGCTTGAAGCTGCAGTTTCTACCAAACAATGAACCAGCCATCAGGCGAAGCCCAAATCTTCAACAGATGGCCCCAACGGCATAGTACAAGGCGTCAGTGAACAATATAAAAGGTTTATTATAATCTGGATGTCATAGGATAGGACGTTGGTGTCATAGTTGCTTCATCTTCTCAAAAGTGGCTTTTTGTTCAGAACCCCAATTGAAAGGGGTATTCTTGGTTAATAGCAGGAAAAAGGGATCACTGAGTTGGGCGAACTTGGGGATGAACTGATGGTAGTACCTTATCATCCCTAGAAATACCTGAATATCCCGTAGATTCTTAAGGGCGGCACATTTTAATGGCTTTGACCTTGTCCTGCATGTGTTATATTCCTTCTTTGTAAATGGAGTGGCCAAGGAAATCTCAATTTTCTTTGAAAGAAGGTACACTTGGAGTGCTTCAACTTAATAGTAGACTTATATAACAACTGAAACATCTCATTCAAGTGATCAAGATGTTCATTGAAGGTTTTTGAGAACACCGTGATGTCATTAAGATAAACAATGACAAAAGTAATTTTAGGACCTGCAAGATGTGATTCATCGCACGCTGAAAAGAGGCAGGTGCATTACACATCCCTTGGGGTAAACGTGTGGGCTAGAAGAGACCTTCACTCCATATAAGAGCGCATTTCTCCTGATCTTGAGGAGAAAGGTCCATTTGCCAATAGCCACTGGCCAAGTCCATGGCGGAGAAGAAATTAGAGTTAGAGAGTTGTGCCAGGGCGTCATCAATGTGAGGGATAGGATAGCTATTTTTTAAATGAGGCTATTCAACCAATGGTAATCCATGACTATCTGATGATATCCACTTTCTTTTTAATTAGTGATAGGGATAAAGACCAAGGACTCTGTGAAGTAACAAGTAACCCCGCGTCCAATAACTGCTGGAGCTCCGTCCTCATTTGTTGTTCCTCCACCTTTAACTTATGATAGGGTTTGGACCTAATAGGCTGGGCATCATCCACCTCAGTGGATTGGCACCAGCCCTTCATGTGGCCGCATTCAGTATCCAATTTGGAGAATATTTCACTATAGTCATCTAACAAATCATGAACTTTTTCCAACTCAACTGGGGTTAACTCATCTGAAATATGAACTTTAGGTAAGTGCACACCAGGTTATCCGTAGGCAAACCCAAATCTGCCATAGAGCCAACAGGATGGATACATTCAATATCTTCTACTGGAAGTAGGAAGCCTCGGCCAATCTCCTGGTGTTTTTGAATGATCATGTCTTTTCCAGTGAGGTTTCCCAGAAAAAGGGTAATAGGCCTCTGGTAGGCTGGGTCTAGTACCCCAGTCAATACCCTAAGCTCCAAGGGGCTAACGCCATCAATACTTGTGATATACAACAAGCAGTGGTGTGGGATTTGGATCGTCATTTTAGTGTCAACCACACAATGTTTCCCAGGTAAATACCTCATCTTCAGCATATAAAGAGATGCCATCCCTTGAATCCACTGAATTGGGCAATTTTTTTAGTGTGGCGTCCCAAGGTGGAGTAAGATAAAGTCATAGCTGAGAAATGGTATTCAATCAGGCAAGAGTATCGTGCTTGCTGGGTTCTTTGTTAGATAAGACTAATGGGACTTCATAGTTTAGTAATGAGAGGTATCCTTGCTTCATATTTATTATTCCCTTTTACTCAATCATAAACTGAGTGTCAATGGGGATATCATATGCGTTATTATAAAAATCCACAGCAGGGGCTGATAGGATAAGCTTCCCAATTCGAATAGGAAGGGATGAGTTTGCCCCAATAGCACAGGTATTGTTGTGGCCAGTGGTTCTAAACACTTGCGTATATTCCAGATCAGTCGCTAGCTTTATATTCTTGATAAGCTTAGTGGAGATCACGTTGACTGGGGAGCTAGTTCCAGGATAGCCAGTATTTGTACTTATTGAATGACTACTTCAACTTTAGTAAGTGTTCCTCCAAAGTTAGGCGACAAAGCTAAGACCGCCTTAAGCCAAAGGGTGGAGAGTAGCTTTTTGGCAGTCTCAGGTTATTTCTCCAAGATGGATTTCATAGGATGCACCCACTGAAGTGGTTGAATCAGTCCAGCTTCGAATTAGTCACCATCACTAGCAGTGTCAATAATTTTTGGACACCATATAATTTGGCTGGGGTAAGCTTCCTCAGTTATGGTAGACTCGTCTATTCCTCCAGCATTCAGATGATCAGGCGCTTCTACTTCCATGGGGGCTCCTAATATGTAGTAAACAACGTCATCATACCCCCCCCCTCAGATTCCTCCCCAAGGGTATCCATGACAACGGGCAAGGCCGCGATGGAGGAAGAGGGGATGGCCACAGAAGATTGGGTAGCCTTAAAGGCGCGCATTCACCAGCTTAGCTGGAGAGTTAGGCACAGCAGCTTTAGTGAGCTTGTGCAGGCGTATGGTTGTTACAACATTACAGGGCGTTGATTCAATAGAGGAGTGATAACCTTGTTAAGTTGCACTGGGGAGCAGGTTTTGTAGGAAGGATAGGCACAGGTGAACGCACTCCCAACTTCTTAACAAGTGGTAGCTCCTCAATGGTGGGAGCTGAAGATTTCACCTCAACGTCACTTGTGTTAGCCCATTTGAATTCAGCCACTTCAAACAAAGCCTCTTTAATGTTTTGGAGATTTTTGAAGTGGCATTTCACTGAGATGATGTGTCTGGCTATAGAGGGTCAAGAGGCTAGCCCAGTTAACAGGGCGGCGATGACATCATCAAGGGTAAGCATGTTATAGGTGGACAACCTTTGCGCAGCAAGGTAAAAGCGTTCAGCAAAGGCAATGGTTGATTCACCTTTAAACATACTAAGGCGCATAAAGACCTGTTTTTCCCTTTGTAGACTTGGTTGTGATCCTAATTCAACCAGAAAAGCCTTTTTCATTCTGCCCAAGTGTATGAAGGGTTCAGATTAGTTACTATCATCTCTTGCGCTAGATGACTTAAAGAAGGAAGGATGTGGCGAACTTTTTGTTTGTCTGTGGTGCCATTCATAGCGGCTTTGTAAACGTAAAGGAAGGTAGCAATGCTCCCTTCTTCAGGTCAAACTTTTCTTTGAGGGAAGTTTATAATGACGCTGTTCAAGCTCCTTAAGGCGGACCAAAACATTAGTTAGTTGCTTTTCAAGAGCAACTACTTTTGGTATACAGGGACTTCCTGTAGTGAGCTCCATTTTGTAGAAATCCAGCTTAGTTATGCTTGCTTGGTGTTATGCCTCTGGATCCCACAAAGATTTTATTAAAATAAAACTAGAAAACTTATAAAATTGGCTTTTATAATAATCTAATATGAACGTGGGGGTAAAAATGATAAATAATTCCCTTTCAATTTCCAATGATTAGTATTTATACTATTTTCGAAGGTCAGAAGTAATTCAGGGGATAGGTTTGCAATAGCTTCGATGCTTTCCAATTTAGGTAATATGGGTGTTGATCCTATCAGATCTTGGGGAGCATTAATTAATTTTTGGAAAATGGACGTTGGGGTTTTGGGGCAGAATATACTCATGCAGCAAGGTTTTAATGTACTTCAACCAATCACTGCTTAAGAAAATATTCTCACTTTGGGGGCCTGCCACCACACCTATAAAAGGGGGTGGCCCCCGCACATGTGTGGTGAAGGACTTGGTGATGGTTGGGGGAGTACCTTCCGCTGGTTGCCCCAAAGTCCATCGAGCAATTGGCAAAATCAGATCATTTAATTTTGCAGAAAGTTCCATGTGGGTTTTGAACTGGTGTTACCCCAGTTTATGGGGTAACACCAAGAATCAGCTAGGGTCTTTTTGCCATTCTCGTTAACATTTTCATAAAATTGCTTATAATAGCATAGGGTAATTGCAAATGGCTGACATTTCCCTTTTTGGCGGAACTTGACCTAAAACATTTATATATGAGCTGCAAAGGTAAAAGTCTGACAACCATATTGATCAATCACCTGCAAAACAATTTATTCTTAAAACAGATCCTTCTGTGTCCAGAAGTCCCCTACTCCAGCTATCAACATCCTTTCTAAATCTAATTTTTTTATGAAACTCTATAAGGAGAAATATGATCCTGGTCAAAAAAGATGAAACCTTTTTCTTTTTTGTGAAGGAGATATAGAACCATCCAACCATAGACACAAAGTCCAACATATACAAACCTACCTTGATATCAGCGCCAAGGAAATATGATGCATAATAAAAGAATATTACCAATGGTAACAATTAAAAGCAGCATTATTAAGAAATTTGGTAGCAACCTGACCTGGTATAGTTAAAACAGGCCCTCATGCTCATCTATCCTAAAAGGGAAGAGCCTTATTCATATTATGATAACCATTTCTATTATGAAGCTCAAGCCCAAGCCTCCTATAACATGGTTACCTTAGATGATGTAATAGCTGCCATGTTATCCAAATTCTCCCTTGACTAAAACCTTATTATACACTTCCAAGGAGTCAAGAAAACTTCAAGATTGATACTTACATCAAGTAGACCATCAGAAACTTTTTGAACTAGAGACACATCAATCCAAAATTGACAAGAGTTTTTGGACCCATATGCATGATGTAGGACAAAATTCATAGCTTAAGCCCAACTTGACCCTTTTACTTGTTGTGGGTGTAAAAATTGCTCTTGTAGGTGTGAAGCCTCGACCTTAAGCTTTTGATGCAAACATTTATTTTAGTAACCTTGTCCTAAATTTATTAGATATTTATTTATTGGTTGATGCTTAAATGGGCTTAGAGCTTAAATTGTTATTGAGATTTTATCAATGTGTTGAATTAATTATTATACCAAAATGCCTCATTAAATTAATCCAGTATGAATCACCATTCAATGCTCCACTAGCTGGTAAAAACAAAACTTCAATTTAGCTTCGTCTCACCTTATCTACAACTTATTATTACTTATTATACCCCTTTATCTAATTTATAAAATTCCCTTCATCAAAATAAAAGTCTAAGATAATAATTTTAGTTAAATATTTAAGCTTATCCTTCCTAATCTCAAGTCAAAGCTAACTTATGCCATGGAAGATCACGCCAATCCCAAGAGTTGATATACACGCCAAGAGCATACCCCTTGTATACTATAAATATTCTTGTTTATTAATAAAACCAAAATTACACTCGACTTACTCTCTTGAGTCAACTTTACGCCAAAGTGCATTTACTATTGCCTTAGCAAAGAAATATTCCTTTTAAGAAGAGTCAAAGTTCTAATCTTAGTAGTTTAAATTAACTACTAAGAAGACGCTGGTGCTAGTTCAACTTAAAATTATAGCTTTCAAAGAACTAATGGCCAACAATTAAGGAAATAACAAAACTGGTTATTTATGGTAGGTGCCTTCAAGGTACCTAGTGAAGAATTACCTTCACAAAGATTAGTAAATCCAGCAATAAGAAGTTATGAGTGTATACCAAAGGGTCCACTCCATTAATCAAGATAGGATGAAAAGGATAAGAAGTAGCCTCTCTACCTTGCAGATAAGAGAAAGCCCTATAACTGGTGTTTTGACTAAGCTCAAACTACCTAGATCTCACAAATGTCATAGACTTTTTGAGCCATGTACTAATGAAAATTATAGAAACAGCATTGGAAGAGTTGAGATTTTAAAAAAAAATGAATGGATGCGCAATGTGTGATACTGTGAAAAAAAGCTTGAGATAATCAAGAATTATGCATAAGATGCCTTCAAATAAATTTCAGAGGTTGACTATAAACCTATAAATAATAAAGCGGCAGTTGAATGATTAGATATGATATATGATGCTATATATTGTACTTTTATTCCAATAATGAAGCAACTCTAGAAAAAGCGCCGTCAAATCTAACCACCTATACTAGGAAAACCCTGAGATAAGTTCCTAAATCTTGGGCTTATCAAAACCAGCTCAGATACCTCGCTGCCCTCTATATTTCCTCTCACCAAAGTTTATTGCTGTTCTGCCGTCAAAGCAAATGCAGCCACCCCTGACTGCCTTAACGTCCTCTTCAGTTTTTTAACCAAAGGTCATTGAAATTGAAGTTAAGCTTGCTGTAGCCAACGAGATGTATGTTACTAAAGCCAAAGTCCAAGAACAACTCAATTTTACTTTTGCAGCCAAGCTGGAGCCTCTCAACAAGATAAATGAAGCAGCCAAACAAATGACTGCCTTGCCACTTTTTTTGTGACACTAATTCTTGCAGCTGCTCAATTGGGCCATACAAACTAAATGCTTCAGTGCCAAGTTTGATTTCCTTGGCCAAGGCTACCAGAAACCCCAATAATTCACTTGAGTTAGCTGAGCCAAATGGCCTTGAGACCAAATCACTCTCTTCTACCACTCTAAATTATTTAACCTTTTAGTTTATCATTATTATTTACAGTTTTCTAGTATTTGAAAATTTGCTGCCAACATCAGAGAATCAAATTCACTAAAAGTTGATATAATTTAAATAAGTTTTTAAAAGCTACCACCTGACCGCCTTAAATGTTAATGCGAATATATGCTCTCATTCTCATGCCTTTGCCTTCCTGCCAAACAATTTCCCTCTTTTCTATTTACAACAAGTTTTTAAGCCAGTTATAGCTACATATATCTCCTTTATTTTATCCTTGCGCTCTCCTCTCACTGATGTTGGCTTCACTTCCGCCAAATTAATTTTACTATATCAATTCCAATTGCTTTAAGATTTTTGACAACACGCTCAGACTGGCCTCCATTTATGAGCATATTGTTGACGTCTATAAAAAGAAAAATCGATCACTCCTCTAAGGAGCCTTCTCATGATCACAAACTCACACTGACATTTCTGAAGAAAAAGCTGAGGTTTCTTCCTTTGAGAGTGGCTTTTTATCCCTAAAGCAATTTTTATACTCAACCTCAGGGTCAGTTTTACATATCTTATGGCTGCTTTATGCCGCTTTTTTTGTTTTTTCTCAACCCACTCTAATTCAGCATTGCTCCCATCTGGCCAATATGTCAGAATGATACCCACGCTCCTCTTTCCCTTGTTACCTCAACCCTCAAGCTAGCGCCACTGAAAGTTTTAGCAAAAACATTTACCACTTGAGAATCTAAACACTGAACTTAATTTTTGGACTAAGGCTAAGCCAAATCAGTCCTTTAGTTCAAAATGCCAAAAACTAAAGTTGCTATTATTAAGTTGAGCCAAGCAACCAGAATAGTTTACCATTACTAATTTGGGCCTTACCTTAAATCTTATAAACTGACTTTCCTGACCCAAGTTTATATTTACCCATCGATGCAAAAACCTTCCATCCTACAAAAAATCTTAAGTAAAAAACTTAATTTAAACTGTCTGATTACCATTTTATATTAGAGCAAGTCTTTAAACAAAATATTCGCCTTGTTGTCACATCGACTAGTCATAGCATCAAAAGTGCTTTCCTTTTTTTATTTCAACAATCATCTGTGACCTGTCAAACCAATGCCTTCTGATCAAAGTTTGCCTTTACTAGTTGCCATGGTGAACTTCCATATATAAAATATGCCCAATGGATTGTTTTATAATCCTTTGCAAAAACCCTTGACCAACTTTTTCTCCAAATACCATCAGCTCTGAATTTAGAAGAGATGTCTCACCACCCTACAAACCTAAATTTACGTTTATCCCAAGAAAGCCTCTCAAGATTGTTTACTATTATTATAACCTGTCCCTTAGCACATATACCTAAAGAAAGCTTGCCAATTTTTGAGTGGGGATATAGGCTAAACTCTTGGTATCCCAACCTATTCAAACCCAAGCTGGTTAAGGTGACCAAAGCATGAACAATGTTGATGAAAGGATTTGTCATGCCACCAACTGCCTACATACTATGAGACTAAATCCAACACTTTCTCGATGGGTTGATACCTAACCCAACTACCTTGGTTATCACATCCAGCACAACTTTTGTGTGGTGGGACCCTAGAAAGTTTGGCTGACCCTGGTGAAATCATTACTTCCTTTAGTTGAGAGTAGGTGGGGGCAGTGTCAGGATTTTCTCTAGTAGAATTAAAGCATTGACCTTGGGTTTTTGATGCAAATATATATTTAGGCAATCTAGCCTAT
Organism: Massospora cicadina; assembly: GCA_022478985.1. Lineage (NCBI taxonomy): Eukaryota > Fungi > Entomophthoromycota > Entomophthoromycetes > Entomophthorales > Entomophthoraceae > Massospora > Massospora cicadina. The sequence continues at coordinate 164,904 of JAKSZP010018448.1, read as the reverse complement.
CTTATTTAAACTTATTTATTGGTCAATGCTTTAATGGACTTAAGGCCTAAAGTTGTTTTGATATTTTTAAAAAACCATTGAACAATTCATAACGCTGAAATGCCTAACTAACAAATTTAGGATGACTCACTATCCAATGCTCCACTAGCTGGTAGGATACAAAAAAAAATTTCCTAGTTTCGCCTTATCCCTATTTTTTATCTATTAAACCCCTCTGTCTATTTTATAAAATTCCCTTTACCAATATAAAAGATCTAGGATAGTAAGTCCTAGACTTTTTTATGTTTCCTTATTGATGTTAAGTCAAAGCTAACTTGAAGTATTTGGAAAATATTGCAATTCCAAATGTTGATATCAACGCCAAGAGCATACTCCCTATATGCAATAAATATCCCCGATATTGATCAATAAAATTACGCTTTAACTAACTCTTTCATGTCAAATATACTCCAAAGTACATCTAATAATGCCTTATCAGAGGAATATTCTCGCTAAGAAGAGACAATGTGCTTATCTCTCTAGTGATGAAATCTTTGACTAGGAAGTCCTTGAAGCTAGTTTGACAGTTTAATCGTCTAGCTTTCAAAGGACTATTGACCAACTATCCAACTAAATCCCTAAATTGGGCTTTATAACCACCAGGACAATCAGTGTTGGAAGAAGAAATATAATGAGTTGCAAAAAGATGTTCCAGCCTAGGGATTGAAGTACCCATGCTGATGAATCTGTGCCTCACCATCTTATTAAATTTCAGAAGTATAAGTTTTTGTAGTGTCCACTCCTGATGATATTGACATTTGTGACTCTTTAGTTATATATAAGGTTTTTTGTTCCACTTATTATTCTGCTTTATGAGAATTTCCTGTCATCATCAATAAGCCTTTTATTTCTAAATGCCATTTACTCAAACCTCCACTTGTCTCCAATGTCACTTTTGTAGAAATAATGGTACATAAAGTAAAATTTTTGGCTGTCATTAATATTAGCTCTCCAGTCAATGTTTCGCTTCTTGACTGATAAAATATAATAAAATTGCGCCTGATTTTAATCAAATCTTGGAGTATGTCACCGCTGGACCCTCCTTCATAGAATCCCTTTGTGTTTATTTATTTTTTTTCTCTCTTTTTAGTACTAGTGGGGACCTACCCAAGATGTGGGCATACACGCATTTTATTTTTGGGGTGCCAAATAAACAAAAAATGAAAAACAAACCCAGTATGGCGCTTTAGGCAGTAAGCCTAAGCAGCCATCTCATATGGTAAAGGGGTGGGAGACCACTGTACAGCGTGGACTTGAGGTCACGTGAAAGAGTAGACAGAATGGGTGTGGGGTATCAGCGGCATGAGGCAGAAGGTAGGCAAGAATTACTTTGTCATTGACAAGAGGCATGCAGTATGCATAGCCTCTTTGTAATGGATGAGTGGTAACAGGGCATACTTAATGAGTTTGGCGTACAAGAAAAAAATTTTATTTGATTTTGGACTTTAATGTAGTTTGTGTTAAACAACGCCAACTTGATGACGAAGGTGCAGGCACAGCCTACTAAAAGAGTGAGCTCTTCAAATTTTGTCCCAGAATTCCTCATGGAAAACATTTAGGAAATTTGGACAAAAGTTTTGTTTATAAACAGTTCCGTGTTCTCTGAAGGGCTTGGTGAAGGGAAATGTTGTTGGGGGCAGCAGCCTCTTAGACGACAAGCTGATGATGCTCAGTGTAAACTAGGTATCCCTTGCAAGGATGGAAGTGGCTATGAGGGTTGGATTTGTGAGACCTTAAAATTCTGGCCCATTAAAATTAAAAAATTTCTAAAATATTTATTTACCCTTGATTACCCATTTGAGAAAAATATATGGGTTTAAGACTTGTAAACATGGGCCAGCCATGGAAGCTGATTGTCTGGAACTTAAAAAAGATGTCCTTTGAACTTTTTAAACCGTTTGATTTGGGATGGAGCAGCAAATGACTACTTAATTATATAAAAAAGATCTTACCTGTTTGGCTGCCAATGCATAAGCAGTAGCTACAGTATTTATGGGGAGGGGTATGAACCCCACTTAAACTTAGTCAAAACATTTTTGGGACTAATAACAGAGTGAGGAGGGGTGAAAGACACTCTAGCGGTGATGGAAGAGCATTTAAGCTTTATGTGGTCCATCTTAAAGCACAAGGGACAGAGGGTTCAGCCATTCTTGATGCAGGCCCAGAATGGGTGGGTTAGGCTGATTGGAACAAAGTATGTGAGGATCTTTCAGATGGGTGTCCTGGAGGAAGGGACAGATAGTTGCAAAGGCTCAAGGCCCTGAGAGGTGGCCAGCTTTATTAGAAACCACAAAATGGAGGACGTATTGGTGCTGTAAGTAGCCAGACCCTTCTGAAGTTTAGTTGAGCTGGTTAGGAGAAAGATGACTGGGCAGGCCGGCAAACTGGACCACCGGAGTGGCATCTGCCAGCAGCTTAGGTAATTTGGTGGGTATTATAGAGTTTTATAAACTAGTAGCATAGTTGCTGCAACCATAGCCTGTTCTTCACTAGAGAAGTCCATATCAAAAAGTACTCTTTGAAGGTTTGTAAAGCTATGAAAGTGGCGGACTTGAACACCACCTGAGTTATCTCAAAAATGGCCTCACTTATATAGGGGAAGGGGTTCTCAAACATAACCAAAGGCTGAAGCACATATTTCTATTGGGGAGCACCAGGGGTCTAAACATTAACACCAGGGAACACTCAAGATGACTGGGCTAGGGCCCTGGGGCAAAGCAACCGGTGGGGTGTGGGACTAGTGGATCCAGCCTGAGCGCGCTTCAGTAACAGTCAAAAAACTCAAGAAGGAAGTGCACCATTAACCCATGTAGGGGCATCAGGCATCAAACTTGATTTAAAAAATTTGATTCAGAGGAACAGCTTTAGTTGTATTTCATGAAATTAAGTTTGTTTTAATCATTAAGCGATTGATAAAAAGATTTTTTTAGCACTAGTGGTGCCCAACCCAAAAGGGGAGCCGCCACGCATATTTATTTGCAAATGGGCTAAACAAAAGGATTATAAGACATAAAAAATCCTAATATGGCATCTTAGCTAAAAGTCTAGGAAGCTATATAAGAAGGTGAGGAAGCTTTGGGGAAAATTTTGTCTGTCAACCGCTTTAGCTGGAAGACCATGGCGGACAACATTGGGGTAGGAGCATCAGCGACATGAGGCTCAATGAGGTATAATTATGGGTAAGCGATTGAGAAAAGGATAACTATTTTATCATTGCCTTTCCAGTTTGGATCCTAATTGGTGTTCAATCCAGCAATCGTATTAGGTAATGCTAGCCATGACCTCCTCATAGGCACTTAAATTCATATCTACTTTGTTTTCAATATTTATAAGCCTTTATTTTCTATTTTAGGTTGTTACATACCACTTATCATTCAAAACTTCCCAAGGTAGAGAGAGAAATAATCTAATAGTTGTTTATTGGTGCTTTTGAAATTAAAGAGAAACTTAGATACCAATTTGTAGGTCCTAAAACTAAGTTGCCCTCGCCTACAAATATTTTTAAGAAGGAATGCATATGTATATATCATTAAGGTCTGCATCCCACTTCTTGTAACTACTATGGGAATCAGGGATATAAGTTACTTTTTCCTCAAATTGGATGCTAGATTCTTTGGGGAAGCCAAAACAATTTTACAAAATTACTGACTTGCCCAGAGATATTAAACCCAACTTATCAAGGATATATCACCATTCTGATAACTAAATTTACTGACATCCTCAAAAGGAGACTTGGAACCACACTATAGTTTACATACATACAATACCTGTCTATCATGTAGGATCCACCACAAGTTATAGAAATACAACTGACCTGGGATGGGATGAATAACCCATTATAGCGCAAGTGGAGGTGAAATTTAGCAGTACCTTTACTACTGAGAAACAGCAACTTTTAGATGCTCTTATTAATCCAAACGCTGAAATATTCATAAGGATCTCTGACGATTCTTTTGTGATGAAAGATGTGCAACACAAAGTACAGACTGGTGATGCCCAACTTATCAGAGCTAGGATATACTGAAAGTCTAAGGTCAAATATAGCAAGTAACTAAGGAATTGAAGAAACTATTGGAAACTGTTCAGTTATAGCCATTTCAGAGCCTTTGGGCCTCACCACTGATATCATACACAAGAAAAATGGCGGCCACCAAATTAATATGGATTACAAATGAGAAATCTATAAACTTGAAAGGACAACTACCCGCTACCTCAAATTGAAAAAATCCCTTTGACTATACACAAAATATTTATTTGTATCCACCATGGATCTATCTAGCAGATACTGACATATTAGTCTCGTTCCAGATGATAGTCTTTGTTTAGAATATATAAAAGCAAAGGGTTATTTGATCCAACACATATGCCTCAAAGGTTATGTAACGCCCCTGTAACCTTCCAGATAGCGATGGACGGCCTGCTAAGAAATCACATTATGTCTTATATTGTTGGTAATTGCCATCTTAACTCAGGTAGAAGAATGTTTTGGGTGCTAATAGTCCGTATTTTACTAATATGGAGTCGCCTCTCTTTTGGGAGAAATAATTTAACCCGCGGTAATTGTTTTACTTCCTGCCTTCAGTCAAACAGTCCAGATCAAGCTTCCCTCGTCACTTATGACTCTCAGCGGAATAGACCACATGAGCTGGAGAGCTTCCCAAGCACTAGTACCAATTTAAGGCTTTTGTCTATGATAAAAGCACCCCTTTTAAAGGCTTAGATTGGTTGCAAATGGTGAAGAAATATTACTTGTCAATCACAAGCCAGAGATGGTAGAGATTGGCCACAATGGTTCTTTTTAAAGAAAAATTAAGTGGAATATATTGAATCTCTACCACATGGTTTTATCATACCCGCTGTGGATTAATCATTTTGTGTTAAGACCAACTGGGGAGAAAAGATTTTACTGAACTCTGATGGGTCAGTTCGCCGTCTCATCAAAGCCTTGATGCCCAGCCTATAATGAAACTAATACTTATCTCACTAATCGCCTTCAACTACCCTAAATACTAGGAGAAGGTCTTCTTATGAAGTATCATTTTAACACCCAAGCTTCTACTTGGAAATAATATTTATAATTTGATCTGATAGTTTTGTATATTGTAAGCGAGTCCAAATATTTTTGCAAATAAAAAAGATCGATCTGATGTTGAAATCCTGCTAAAATTGGCACCTGCAAGCACTAATTAACAGGATTCCAACATGCGAGTTAGTCTATTAAGATGATGGCGCATCATTTTAAATATCTTTAATGAGCAATTAAATTATCTAAAAGAAGTCTTTGTTCTGATGTAGGCAGCCTCTTTAAAGTTGAAAACATTTAAGTGAAGTTTTTCCTTAAGACAAATGATGTTTTGGGCCATAAGGTTACTTGTGAATGGTATTTCACCTTTCTTTAAAAAGTGGATGTCATACATAAGATGTCCTTGTCCAACATTTACGCAATATACAAGTCTTCCTTGAGGTAGTGGTTACTATCAACATTCTCATAGCTCACTTAGCTGAGCCTTTCAAGATATTGATCTATTCACTAAAAAAGGAGATCCCCTTTAGTAGGGAAAATTACAGCAGCAGGATCTTAATTCCTTTAGAGAGGCCCTTATGATGGCCACTATATTGTCCACCCAGAGTTATATAAGCCCTTTATATTATTTACAGATGCTAGTGATGTTGCGGTTAGAGCCACTTTAGCTAACAAAAAATTAAAGTTGAGTTCCCCTTAGCCTACTTCAGAAAATCTCTGACCAAAAGAGAGGGGTATTGCATTATCACAGAACAAAATTTTTTAGAAGTGCTAATGGCCAACAAGCATTTCCGCCCTTTTTATATGAGAAGCATTTCATAATTAATACCAATCATGCCTAGATGGGGTGGTTGCAACAGATGAAGGATTCTGATGGGCGACTTTCTTGCTGGGCCCTTAAGCTGCAGTACTATGAATTCTCTATTATCAATCATGTAGGAACTATATCTTCAGAACGCTTGTGATTTTCTTGTTTCCCTATACTAGCTTTATTGACTCTAAAGAGTTCTATTTTTAAAATCTATAAGGCGACCAAGGCTTAGGATTGAAACCCCCCAAAAACTAAGGGTAAATAAGACAGATGACAGTTTAGACCTGAAATGCTAAAGAATTACTATACAAACGCGTAGGAATGGCCCGGTTACCTTGTATAAAGCCCTCAGCAAGGACCTCTATCATTTTTGGAAGTGCATACTATTGTAGGTCATGGCGCCTTACAAAATAACTACAAATGACTTAAAAATCAATGCTATTGGGAGAGTATGACTGATTCCATACGTGATTTATTGAGTCCTTCCTTATCTATGTGAACCAGGATTACCATATCCAGTTTAATAACATTAAATTGTAGAACCAAATACTCCCTTTTTTCAATGTCAGTATAGATATAATTGGTTTTCTGCCAATTGCAATGTACATTTATTGGTACTTTATCCTTGCATTAGATTGCTTCACAAATTGAGCTGAAGCCATGTCATTCATCTCTGCTTCAGCAAAAGGTATCACTTCATATTTTGGTAAATCAGGTCTTCAACATGGTAGCACAAAAATCTTTTTATCATTTAATGTGTAAATTTTATTCTCAAGTGTTAATCAAACTCTATACTTTGATGTGAACTTATCAAGTTTTTACTGCCCCTTATCATCATTTCATCAGCGGGGCAGTGGAGTGAGCAAATAGTACTTATCTCAATAATTTGCAAGTGGAACAAACTGATCCATAATGGTGGAAAAATACCTCCCTGGAGCCCTGAAGATTTTCTGGGTAAGCTATTAAAGGTCATTAGGGTGTCCCTGTTTAAGGCCCTTTAAAGGCAATGTTGGAATTCCTGCCCAAATCCAAGATTTGGATGAGGTAGATGACAGGAATTAAACCAAACTGTCAAAAATATTGGTGATAATTGCTGACAAAAATCACCATTTTGCCACATCAGGGACAATCCCCAACTAATGTGGTCGTCTCTTAATCGCTTGAACATCTAAAATTGGGGTTCAAACCTGATCTATGCAGCAAAAGAATCCCAATTAGGAAACGTGAAGTAGATCCTAGATTAGTATGCATATTGATTGGATGAGACACTGACCAGATTTCCCTTATGTTGTGCAAACTAAACTAATAAACTTTACTCTCTTCTTTTCTCAGATTTTAAGTAAAAATTTGGTTTATTTGTATTTATTTGAACTTGCCTCGCCAGACCTATAATCTGGCCTAAAGACTTTTCTAATTAAGAAAAAGCAAAAGGTATTTCTCCAACACCTTTGAGCTTTGGGTCACTTGTTCTATTTTCAAAAAAATCCATGGTAACTCACCTGTTTTCCAACAAAACTGAGGCTCCCTGCCAGGTACACCCCAAGTTCATGGTGAAATTATAAAAAAAAAAAAATATAAAAGAAAAGCAATAATGGACAAGAACGATTTGGTGTCAGATCACTATTCAGATCAAGAATGTCTTGAACTCTTGGCCAAATTACCCGCTATGATGCATGGACTGGAGCAAAGAATTCTCACCCTTGAGCAACACCAACTTAAACATTAAGATTCAACTACTGATAAAAAAAAGTGAACTTTGGCAGTTAACCCCACTTGTCACCACAAGATTGGCCCTTTATGCTATCTGTGATTGGGTGGATTCATTAATTGAAAAACCAACGCCTTACAAAATAAAGTGGACGCCCTCCACCCTTATGAATCTTCCAGCGACATCAGTTTCTCTTTGGATGAAAATGTCCCCCAGGTGTCAGTCCACATTGTTTGACCATTAACCCCCCAGTGGCATGTTCAAACCCTTATCCAAAGAGAAGTACGACCCAGGTGAATTGAGTATCTTCTTCTTCCTATTTTACTATAAATTTTTTATGAAGGAGGCTACTGACTCCAATGGCTCAGACACTTAACCAAATGCCTTAGTCGCATAGCTTAAGATATTATGGTCCCTCATCAAATGCATTATCAGATTTGGGATGATGCCAAAGCTTCTTTGCTTTGGAAATTTGGGAGTGATTTAACTTTATCCAACTAAAAGCAATCTTTTATGAGCATAAGCCTTAATCAGGTAGAAATCTTCACTGGGTTTGCTCACCGTTTTTACCTCACAGTCAATTGTTGGTTGCTGGAAAGCTTCTTACTTTAGATGACGCTATAACTGCTTCATTTAAGGCGTTTTTAGAAATGCCTAACATTCTATTTTATCCAAAAGCGGTGAAATCTAACTGGAATTTTCTCCTCCATATCAAAGAAGCCATTTTGGAAATTCTGGCTGATCTGCTCAAACCCACTGGGCCCCCTCATTTTTGTAACAATAAGCATTGAGCCCAAGTGCTAGCGGTTACACCCCCTAAGTCGCCTACCCCAAATTATCCTGCACTTTTTGAAAAAGAATGGTTCAAGATTTACTTTATGGTAAAATGCTCAAGTGCATGATATATGCCTTATAGCTGAAGATTGTTGGAAAATTTCTTACCATTTTATCTACTGTCATGATAGGATACTATCATTGCGTTTTGTCATTTAACTTTTAATTGAATAAAACCTGATATGGTTGAATTACTTAAGTAATGGTTAGTTTTATCCTAACTAAAACTGTTCATGACAGCAGGCAAGTAGCTGGTAGATAGATTGGATTTTATATAATTCAGACTAAATTAGATAGCAATTTAGATGTGGTGGTTCTTAGGAAATTATCTTATAAATAAATCATTATAAATACATTTTATTTCAACACCTACTCCTAGACTATTTACCAATCTTAAATAAATTTGACACAAATATTCTATGAATTTATATAAAATTGTTCAGTTGACTTGATTAGTTCAATGTTTCAGGTATGAGGTTGGTAGCTTTTACTCAATTAATTTTTTAAGATCTGGTTGACATTATTAGTCATTTATATAATAAACTTTCAAATATCTATATATGTTACCTCAAATTACTTACTTGGTTAATCTAATTAGTCAATCTATAGTAAACTTATGGATTGCCATCTATAATAATTTATATAAGATTTAATTGGATTTATTGGTCACTCTATGCTAATTTCAATCGCCTTATACAATAATTCCTTTTTTCTAGTTGATTCTATTGTTCAACCTATGCTAAATTTACTGATCGCCATCTACAATGATTCATTTTAAATCTAGTTAATTTTATTAATTAACCCATGCAACAACAATCCACATCCATAGTAATTTAAGCTCGTCATGCTATGATCTCATACTTGAACATACCCCCCAGCCATAGGACATATATCATGTCAAAAAACAACCATACTGTGGACACTTGTCACATCTTTCTACGTAGGTTAGCAAAAGGTTAGTCAGTATAAGGCAAGAGGCTCCCTATGCTGATGACAATTAAGTACCTCAGGACCCTGGTATTAGCTTTAATCCTAAGTCTTGCACCTCAGGATGATTTGTGTTAGTGGCACCTGCAGAAGTTGATGTACCCTTCATCCAAGGAAATAAAGATCTTCATCTTTCTTCTTTATATGTTAGTCAGTTACACAATCAACACTTGAAGGTCACTTCCTCTATGGAAAGCCAAGAGCTGGCTAGCAAAACCTTCAAAAGCATCAAACAGCCCTAAGCTTGTCAACAGCAAAATTCCCCGCTGGCTTCATTACAGCTCCACCACAAAAAATTACTAGCAATTAATTCTCAGTTTGGCTATTCAGTGGTTCAAGTTGAGGTAGTCGCTCATAAGGTTGAAGTCTTGGCAAAAATTAATACCAGTTCTCTGTTTAATGGTATATATTCCCAACACATCCATAAAATAATAATGACTCCAGACTTGATTCACAATGTTGAATATGGGACAGCTGGTAGTTGGACAACTAAAGCAATTGTGGCGTATTCCTTATTACCTCTCTAATTCAGAAAAGCTTCTAATTACTGCCCCCAATATTGCAAAAAAAATAATAATTACAAGCTGCTTATTTGGGGTCCAACTGATATGGGTAGTTTAACTGCATCATTGACCACAAAGAAAAATACCAGTCCCTACTAGGGTATAAGATTCCAATAATATTCGAACTCCCTGTCAAAAGTAAAGGAGCCCTGAAAAAATGAATCTGGCTCCTTGAATACCCATCCTCCATTTGTAATTTCAATTATCAAGTCTTAAGAGGAAAAAAATAATTTGCCCCTGAGGGCTGTAAATGCCAAAGAAGGGATCCCTCTGAATGCCCCCCATCCTATTACAATACCATCTGGCTCACAAGTGATTGTGATGGGAATCCATGATTAACATTTCTCTTAACCAAGTTTTAAAGCTAAGTGGCTACCCAAACACTTCAATCAAAGAAGCGTTGACCTGTCTGGGGAAGTTGGATCCTGCTTATGGGAAAACTATCTCTATCTTATTAAGGAATCTAATGGATCAAACCCTCTAAGTCCCTTAGTATGCCCCTATTGCTTACATAGAACTATGCCCCATTGAAAATATTGCTGATGTGAGTTTTTTGGCTCTTTACAAAAATTATAGTTCGATCCCCTACCTACCATAGCTCTTGTTGAAAGTAAAATTGGGGACAATCTCATTCCTAACAAGTGCCAGAACGTCAAAGACCTCCTCAAGGAGTATTGCAATATTTTTTCCTTGGGACCAAGTGATTAAGGAAAAATGTCAGGGGTAATTCACCAAATTGAGACTGAGGCTGATCCTCCATTCAAATCTTGGCCATAACAAAAATATATTGTTGAGGAAGCTCAAGTGGCTTTAAAGTTACAGCAACTGTTAAAACTGGGATACTTGTGCCTTCTAAAAGCCTGTGGGCTTCCCTGCTCTTAATAATTTGTAAAAGGGTGGTGGTCACCAAGTTGTCATGGAGTATCACCACCTTATATTCAATCACAAGAAAAGACAGCTATCCATTGCCGCATATAGATGACTCCTTATTCTTGATATCAGGTTCCCACTATTTTTGGCAATTAATCTTGCCAGTGGATACTGTAAAGTAGATTTATCATCGGAAGATTGGGAAAAATGCGCTCTAATCGCATTTGAAGGTTTGTTTGAGCCCACTTGAATGCCGCAGGGGTTATGTAACGCCCCTGTTACCTTCCAACGCACCATGGATTGATTTCTAGGTACTTAAAACGTTCTTGTGTGTTAGTCTACCTTGATGATATTAATATTTTTTGAGAACCTTTAACAAGCACATATATCATCTCAGGCAGGTTTTCCAGAGGCTACAGCAAGCTTTTCTAATAAAGCCGTCAAAATGCTCCTTCCTTCAGAATGAAATGGATTTCTTAGTCCATAAGTTAGGGAAAGCCATTTTATCTCTGATAGATGACAAGGTCCTGGCCATTTCCAAGATGTCCCCCCTAATTCTCTATGAGATGTACAAGTTTTTGGGGATGGTGTTATATATTGCCAGTTTATTCCCCACTTTTCTGAAACCTCTGAGCCTCTAGTATATCTACTGAAGAAAGGGATATCTTTTCAGTGAAAGGAAGAGCAACAGAAGGCCTTTGACCTGCTACACATCTTTATCTCCCACTCTCTAGTAAATATTTATCCTAATTTCGCAAACCCTTTCTCCTCTTCACTGATGCTAGATATATATCCATTAAAACCATACTATCTCAGCATGACAATTCTTAGTGGACCATCCTATATCCTACTATAACAAAACTTTAACTAGAGCCAAACGCAACTATAGAGTTATAGAACATGAATGCTTGGCAGTACTACTGACAATTAAGAATTTCTACCCCTTATTTATATGGTAAACATTTCACCAAAAAAACTTATCATGCTTTGTGATGGCTACATCAAATGAAAGACCCTTTTGGAAGGTTAACCTGCTGGTCGTTAGACTCAAACTACAATTTTTCAATCATTCACTGACCAGGGCTGATACAAAAAAATGTGGATTGCCTATCTCAGCTTCCCATATTAACTATAATGTACCCTGAAGAGGATTGACTCTACAACCTCATAAACATTCACATTTATGGAAAAATAAATACTCGACCCTTCAAAAAGAAATAGCAACAAGATTGGTGAATCTCTAAGTTAAAGATGGTAAACTATAAAAACTTGTGGCTCAAAAATGATTGCCCTACATATGCCCATCGGCAAACTTACATCATATCAGAGGAACATCTGCAACTCAGTCACGAGGGAATTCAGAAAACTTACCAGTGGCTCAAGGCTCAATGCTACTGGGAAGGAATGCTTGTCTTGATCCAAGACGTCTTAGAGTCCTGTCTGGTATGTAAAAGCCAAGTCAGACTAAATCCCCAATCTTAAGATCCAGTGGTTCTGCCCTGTGCACCCTTCCATAATATTAGCATTGATGTTGTGAGACCTCTCACTTGAGCCTATAATGGTCATTGATATCTCCTTCTAGCCATGGACCGTTTAACTAAGTGGATTGAAGCTGTATCACTACCCTCTGCTTTGGAAAAAGCTACCGCCACCTTCTTATATAATCAGATTATCACCCAGCATGAGTGCCAAAACATATTTCTCTCCAAAAATGGGCTTTTTCCTATCTTCAATGGTAGATGATTTGGCTGAACTTATGGGATCCACCTAGGTATCTTCCTCTACCTAACATCCTGTAACCAATGGAATGGTAGAGCAAATGAATGGTACTTTAGCTGCCACTCTCCAGAAAATGGTCAAAACTGACCCCCTTCATTGGCCCCAAATTTCCTAGTGCAATTCTGTCCTATAGAATAAACTACCACCTAATAATTAAGATGTCACCCTTAAAAGCATTGTATGTAAAAAATCCTCAGTTGCCCTCTAAAGGGCAGGCCATGTTAGATCAAGCTTCTCCTGAGGCCCCCAAAGTTACTATGTGAAGTATTGCCAATAAAATTATCTGACTCCAGGCTCTAGCTTCAGAGAACTTATCCACTACCATAAGTAGAGAAACTAATTAATTTAATGATAAGCATGAGCCCCTGCACACCTTCTAACCAGGTGATCTAGTTTTTTTACCATTATTAACTTGGAGGTCACGACACTAAATTTGGAACCAACTGGTAAGGACCTATAAAGTCATTTATAGGTGGGGCAAACACTCAATTGTGGAGGTCGCTCTGAGTACCATGGTAAATAGTTTACACAGTCAATATCTCCGGCCATTTTCCCCTTGCAACAAGATCTGGTGGGGGGTGCTGTCAGGACTCCTACCTTAATTCAATATAAATGATGTAGATTATTGGAATGAACCAAACCGTCAAGAATTTTCTGGATAATCCCCAACGAAAATCACCACCTTGCCACATTGGGGACAATCACCAACTAATGCGGTCATCTATTATTCACCAAAACCACCTAAAATTGGGGTTCAAACCTGATCTATGCAGCAAAAGAATCTCAATTAGGAAACTTGAAGTAGATCTTGGCTTAGTATGCATAATGATTGGATGAGACACTAGCCAGATTTCCCTTATGTTGTGCAAACTAAAATAATAAACTTTACTCCCTTTTTTCTCAAATTTTAAGTAAAAATTTGGTTTATTTGTATTTATTTTAACTTGCCTCGCCAGACCTAGCATCTGGCATAAAGATTGTTTCAATTAAGAAAAAGCAAAAGGTATTTCTCCAACACCTTTGAGCTTTGGGTTGCCTGGCCAACAATAACAAGGGATCAGTGGTATCACACCCTTGAACTTACCAGTCAAGATCCCATTTTACCTTCTAGCGTGCAACCCATACTGGACTATCTTGCAACAAAAATTGACAATCTAGCTATACGAGGATAAGCAGATGAAATATTTAGACTATAGGATCTTCTGACAAAGTTTATGAAACTGATAGTGGAAGAGAAACTTAGGAGTCCAATGCACTAAATCCTGTTCTGACCAATCAAACATTATGACATTTAATTTTCTATCACCATTGACATGGAGGAAGAGCCCTTTAGCATGATATTTTATGGTTCTTACCTTATTGGGTGATACATTGCCATGGACTTGAATATTCTATAGCTTTTTTTAAAAAGAACTGTTTTCTATCAAGTTTTGTAATAATCTCCAAAGTTATATGCCCCTAAGAAAAGACCTTAGGGTCATTGTCAGAATAAATAATTATAGAACAAGTTCAAATGAGAGCTGAGTTACAGATAAATCAAAATTTAACCAGAGGAAATTATGCACAGTAAATCCATTGTACATACTTTAGAACACAAGGAACAAAAAGGCCTTTCTATTTCTGAAACCCCCTCTATTAGTACAAAGATTTTAACCTTCTAGAACTAAACACAGAGCTTCTTGAGAAAAAAAAATATAAGATCTTTCCACTTAAAGAGCACAGTATCTATAATGGAAGCATATCTTAGTGAATATTATAAATATAAATTGTTAAAATAAATAAAGTACGTTTCTTATCAATTCTTTTTGGTAAATTTTTGCCAAAGTGCATCTATTAGTGAAGAGAAATCCCACTAGGAAGCCCGCTGATGCTATATCTACTGAAAATCAATTTGCTTTTGTCAGAACTGGTCATCAAATTATAGAAGATTAAATGCCATCTTAAAAAGGAGTAGTCTTTTCAGATGTGCTAGCCTTTTCTACTATGAAGATCTAGCTCTGGGCTCCTGCAATTGGGTTACATTTGCAATGTGGTACCTGCCATTTGATTCGCTTTCTCTTTGATCAGCATCTTGTAGTACACTTTCAAGGAGTAAAGAAACTTTAAAAATAGATTATCAACAATAAAGAAGCCATCATGAAACGTTTCTAACCCAGAGTCACACCAAGCCGCATCCAATAAGGGTTAGCCCCATATCCACGCTGTAGGTCGGAAATCAAAGAGCAAACCCCAATGCTACCATTTTACCTAAGTGGAAACTTTATTAAACAGGAGATTAAGTGTTGAATGAACAAATTTGATGAAGTGGAATAAGATTTTTCAGCTTAGAGAGCCTTACGCCCTAGGCAGACTAATCTGTACATCACCATATTAAAAATCCCTTAAAGTCCAAGTGCTTTGTAGAGTCCAATCCTGATGGTAAAGTCATCGTGACTCTTTTAGTTAGAGATGGTTTTCAGTTCCACTTATTTTGCTGCTTTGGGAAACCTCCCTATCATTTTTGATGAGCCTTTTATACCAAATGCCATATAATCATTTCCTCAATTTTGATATAATGTCACATATGTAGGAGTGATGGCACGTAAAGTGAAAAGATTGGCTGTCATTGATACCAGCTCCCCAGTCAATGTTTCTCTCTTTTTTGATTAAGATACTTAAGATTACGCCTGATTGCAATCATACCTTGTAGTATGGAACCACTAGACCCTCCTGCACAAGATCCCTTTGAGCTTATTTGGCCTTGCCTCTAAGTTTGTAACCTTAGTGGTGTTCACTCAAGCAACTTTACTGGATAATGACACCTATGATCTCCCTATAGATACTCAATTCCTGGTCGTCTTTAAAACCAAAATTAGTCACAAGGTCTATAACTATTATTTTAGGTTATTTTATACTATTATCATTCTGAATCTACCAAAGAAAAGGAAAGAGAAACTATCAGAGTTGTCTATTGAAGCATACCAAGTTTATTTTGAGACTTAAATCAAACCTTAGGTACTTAAACTAAGTTGCCTCCATCTACAGCTGATGCCTCAGAAGGAATGGCCATATAATTGTAAAAAGGTTGTATCCCTCTTAGTTATTAACTCATATTTAATTTGTAATAAAAGTTACTATCACTAAGATCATTTTCTGGAGATCATCAGGGAAGCAAACTCAACGATATAAGAACTATTGCCTATCCCATGATATTATAATTGCATATCAAGGACCTATTGCCATTCTACTAGCAAATTTTATGAACCACCCTCTGGTTGTAACTTGAACCACTCTTTAGCCTATTTTTGGACCCTCCCTTTTGCTCAAATTAGATCTATTTCAGATTGTGGAACCTTTACTGAACTGATATTAGATAAATCTCCTATCATAGCGCAAGTGAAGGTGATATTTGGCTATACCCTTATTACTGAGCAACACCAACTTTTGCAAGCTCTAATTGATATATGCTGAGATATTTTAAAGCGGCTCCTGACAACATTATAATGATGAAAGGGGTGAAACACAAGGTAAAGACTGGTGAATCTAGACTTATTTTGAGTAAGGTCATACCAAAGTCTATGGTTGAAGAAGCTCAGTAACTAAGGAATTGTAGCAGCAATTGGAAGCTGGTCTGTTAAGGCCCTCTCAAAAACTTGTGGGCCTCTCTATTATTAGACTTCCACGAAGGACAAAGGCCATCAAGAAGTGATGGATTACAGATAATTGAATGTGATAACTAGGAATGACAGCTACGCTACCTTTAGATGACTCCCTCACCCTCCTAGCACAATCTCAAATATTCTCCACCATAGACCTTGCCAGAAGATACTGTAAGGGTTGAACTTGCTCCAAAGGGTAAGAAGTATGTGCTCTATTATGAAGCAAATGGCTATTTAAGCTAAGATATATACCTTAAAGTAAGTGAAACGCCCTTGAAACCTTCCAGAGTAATGGACGGCATGCTGATAGACCCCAAAATTTACTTCATTATCATCAATTTAGATAATGACATAGGCCTTTCATACATTCAATGAACACCTCGAGGATCTAAAGGAAGTTTTTTATTGGATGTAAGCCTCTTTGAAGTCAAACCATATAGTTGCAGATTTTCTGGAAGAAGATAAAGTTTTGGGCCACAAGGTACTCATTAAAGGACATATTTTTTGCCTAATAAAGTTGTTGCCATACAGAATATGTCCCAGATAGACCATTTTACATGATATACAAGTCTTCCTAGGTAAGGTAAGTTATTATTGACAATTCATACCTCAAAAAACTGAGATTTCTAAATCATTGGTTTGTTTACTTCATAAGAAACCCCCTTCACTGGGAAAAATACAGCAGCAAGCCTTCAATTCCTTATGAGATGCCCTTATACTGGCTCAGCATTATACACCCAGAGTTCAACATGCCTTAATATTAGTTTAGATGACATTTGATGTCACAGTTAGAGCTATTTTAATATAACTCAATCCAAATAAAGTCAAATATTATTGACTTCAGCAAGCCTTCAACCCAGGAAGAAAGGAATTACAGAGTTATAGATATTTAGTGTTTAATGGTGTTACTGATCATCAAGATTTTCCGCCCTTTCTTATATGGGAAAGTTTCACAATTGTAACCAATTATGGCTCTAATATGGTTGCAACAGACGAAAAATAAAAGATGAAAAAATTGCTCACTGGGCCCTTGAGCTACAGAATTATGATTTCTATATTTTCCATCAAGTGAGAGCTAAACATCAGAACGTGAATGGGTCTCATTTACCTGTATTAGTCTTGTATGCTATTGTAAAGAGCCTAATTTTCAAACTTATTGCAAGGAACCAAGACTTGAGCTTGAGAAACACACAAAATTCATAATTGACTCAGATGGATGACCAATCAGATTTGTATTAAAGAAGAGTTATTGTATAAAAGCATAGGAACGGCTTGGTTAATATATGTACAGCCCTCGTCAAGGACCTCTACCATCATGGAAATGCATACTTTGAAGGACGTGGCACCTTGCAAAAAGAAATACCAATGGATCGAGGATTGATGTTTATGGGAGGGCATAATTGATTCCATACCTGATGTTATCAAGTCTTGTTTTATCTGGGCGAACCAAGGCCCATCCAATCTGGTTTTAACATCAAGCTGTAGGGCTGACTTCTCCCTTTTCCAATGTCAGTAGTAATGTAATTTGCCTATACTAACTGTAATTTATGGTCACTGCTTCTTTATTAAACTAGATCACTTTATTAAGTGGGATAAAGCCACGTTAGTCATCTCTGTAACAGCCAAAACTACTACCTCTTTTATCTAGAACAAGACTTCTCCATGCACGAAAGCCAAAAAATCCTTTTATTAAATATTGTAAAAATATTTATGTAAGGTAGTGACTGAGAAAATAAGTTGATGGAAACTTACTGATCTTTAATTGAATCCTAACGTACTATTAAAAATTTAGCAGTGGAGAGCAAATGGTACACTCATCTCTAAACTTTACAAGAAGCCACTTTCTTATCCATCCTGAGACAATAAATACCTCCCAGGAGCCCTAATAACATACTGGGTAAACTATCACAAAGTCATCAAGAAGTCCAAGATTAAGCCCTCATGGTCATAATCCCATGTTACCCTCCAGCGTTTAACCCATACTGAAGTTTTCTACTCCCAGACGCCAATCTATCTATGTGAGGATTGACATATGAAATATATTTTAGATTACATTATCTTATGCCAAAATCCCTTGGAACTATAAGTATTAGAGAAACTGGATAGTCCTGTGCTTAAAAATTGTCCTAAAAAATTATATTAGGAAATTTAAATTTTTTTTCTACAACCATTGGCCTGAAGGAGGATCCCATAATCTTGATATTTTATGGTTTAGACTCTATTATGTGATCTATTGCCAAGGTCCTGAATATTATAAAGCTTCTGTCAATTTAGAAATAGTTTGCAATAAAAAACTTCCTTTAGATCCTCGAGGTGTTTATTTAAGGTCCTAAAAAGTTATGTGCCCCCAAATCAAGATCTTGAAGGCATTTTCAGGAGAAATGACAATCAAATAAGTTCAGATGTTAACTAAGTTGTAGATAAGTTGAACCTCTCCAAAAGAAGTACTCCTAATGAATCCAATGTACAGGCCTTAATCAAGGAGGAACAAAAAGGCCTTTCCACCTCAAGACTACCTCTATGGGTATAAAGGGTTTGACTCCTTTTAGAACTAGACACAAAGCTCCCTCAATTATTAAGAAAGATCATGGCACTTAAAGGGCACATTATCTGGAATGGGAGGCATGTTTTGGCGAAGCCTTAATATGCAAAATTAAAGTCTATAGGTTTTCTTTATCATCAAACATTGTTTAGTTTGTTTATTTTTTGTGCAGCTTCCTAAAGAAGACAAATAGAACTATGAATTTTACTGATGCTTTAATGCTAACAATAGAAATAGCTTTGAAGTAATTAGATAACAAAATTCAGATAATATGATTCCCCCAATACCCCTGAACCTGCCAAAAAAACTTGTATTTTATTATGTGTTAGAGCTGATCAATTACGCTGAGAATCAGCTCGCCCAATATGTCAAGGCACTGAAAATGTGAGAAGCCTTGACAAGTCAATTTTAGTGCTTTTTCACTTTCTGCCCCATTCCACCTTCTGCTCTCAACTCCCACTTTGTCCGCTCAAATGCATGTCATCAGGTCCTTGTCTGATGAAGATCCCCTTGACCCCCTCCACCATCTGGTAGGTCTGCTTAGGCTTTCTGCCAAGGCGCAATATTGGGTGTTTTTATTTTTTGGTTCTATTTAAAACCTGCATATTAAGATACGTGGCTACCTTCCTCTTTGGTTGAGCCCAACTAACACTAAAAAACAATTTTAATGGTTGAGGGCAAATGATGCTTTAAAACTGCATTTTACCTCTTGTTTCATAAAGACCTTATAACTGGGAAATCAATTTGTCTCTGATAACGTTTGCTTATAAACTAAGTTCTCATTTGTCCACTATAAATCACCTTTTATCTACTATATGGACTTTGACATGTTTGCCACTAATAATTTATTTAGAAGAGGAGACAATTATGATGATGACGCCCATTCTATTTTGCATATTCTGAAAAAAGTACTAAGTTTTATAATTATCAGCTTGTAATAATACCATCAAATATGTAATTAAGTTAAAAGAATGTGAATAATTAAGACAACTAACTCTTCCAACAATCAAATTGATGATAATTTTGGCTTTTATAATATAAATGGTTTTAGAAAAAAGTTTTACAAGTTATTGATTAAAAATTTTTAAAGTTAAAACTAAGTCAGCATTAAACACTTATACTTTTAAGGATCTCTCAGATGGTAGTATATTAAATAGGGTATATGATAATTTTTAATATAATAGAAATACTTAGCATTTTAGAAACTTTAATATACAAATTTACTGATTTTTATGTAATCACTATAAAGAAATAATACTACTAACAAAAAAGTAAATAATAATAAAAATGAGAAAGGTATTCTCTATTTCACTTAAAACAATTTTAGTCAAATTTGGACTTGTAAGCTAACGTACAACAAAAGTAAGCATCCAGCTGATTTAAATTTTAGATGTATTAAATTTGATGCCGTCTGCACTTACATAAAAATGTATGCACCACTCCTGGCGTTTTTCAGCTGATGCTGAAGTGTGCCTGGGATGGGTACACTCGCCCTCCTAGTACCACCAGTTTCTTTTCCCCTCTTGGAACCTAACCTACAACCTTGCGCATACCAGACGTTGCTTAGAAGACCCCTGGTGCTCCCCCTGAAGCAACAGAGGCTTAGGCCTTTGGGTCAAGTATGGGAACTTCTTCCTATATAAGTGCCACCAATATTGAGATAGCTCAGGTGGTGTTAAGCCTGCTGGTTTCATAGATGTCCACCTTAATTAGGGGTAATTTGCCCTAATCTTTTAAAGTGAAGCTCAAGCAATGGCCACAGCAAAAATATCACTAATTTTTTTGATACATCTATCCCTACCACCTGAACTTGTTTGCTGACAGATGCCACTCTGATGTCCAGTTTTATGGCATGCACAACCACCTTTCACAGATCATTTTGCCAGGAGCTTGTGGAGAGATTGGCCATTTACAGCACTAATCCAGTTCTTCAGTTTGTGGCTCCTAAGGGGCTAGCCGTCTCGCAGGGCCTTGCGCCTTTTAATGATTATTCACCTCTTCCACTAGAACACTCACTTTGCCATTCTCCCTTTAACATGATCTGCTATACCCCCAATCACCCATTTTGGGTCCACATGGAAGAAGGCTGTACCCTCTGTCTCTTGTGCTTTGGGTTGTACCACTAAAGCGCAAGTGCCTTCCCTCACCGCCACAGTGTCCTTCTCCCCTCCTTCTTTCAGTTTTGCCACACTTCTAATTCAGAAGAGCTTATTAATAGAGTTCAGTTTTCTCTCCTCCTCCCTCATGTGCTGCAGGTGCTTCTACTATGCTATCCAATCATCTGTTTTCTTCATTCACTATTTATAAGAATATTGCTTCTCAGGCCCCTTAGAATTGCCTTGGTTTGCAGTTTATGAGATTTCCGTTTCTTGCCACCAGCCAATCAAATCTAATTGATGGCTAAATTTCTCTTTAATCAAAAAATTTAAATCCAATAAATGTTGTCAAAGACAACTAACCATTTTAGCTAAATTCTAGTTTTGATTAACCCAGATTTTTTTTCTGACTCCAGCTTCTTTTCCAAAGCGCTGATTCTATCTTTACAGAGGCTTACCTTTTTTGCACCCAACCTAAGCTCGCTTTCAAAGCAGCTTCTTCCCTCACCAACACCCCCTCCACCAAGCCCTTAACATAGCCTTTGAGCCACTGTGCAAAAAGATTCTCTGTTTCAACTTCATATGTAATTTTCTGGAAGTAGTCAGGGATGAAATCATAGAGCCTTTGTTTTCTACAGGTCACAATTGTGATGACGCTTCCAAATTGTTGATGTTTAACCCTCATTACCTCCAAACTTGGCGTAAACTTAAAATGTTTTCTTGTGTGCTAAAGTTGATTATATATTTTGAAAATCATCTGGCCTAGTACTTTAAAGTTTTTCACACTTCAGACCTTATTTAAACAGTATTTAATTTCTCTAACTTGCTTCCACATTATGCTAACGCCCCTGAAGCCCGTTTTGTCTGCCCTGACACATGCTCTCAGGTCTGTGCTGGCCGCCAAAACCCCCCCCCCCCCCCCCCCCCCCCCCCCCCCCCCCCCCCCCCCCCCCCCCCCCCCCCCCCCCCCCCCCCCCCCCCCCCCCCCCCCCCCCCCCCCCCCCCCCCCCCCCCCCCCCCCCCCCCCTTCCCCATCTGACCTGACCAGATAGGATAGTCACTGCAGTGCCATGTTGAGAGTTTTTATATCAGTTTTATATGATTCCCACAAGTTAAAAGCGTTTGTCTTTTTCTTAGTTGAGCCCCACTAGTGCTAAAGAGAATTTAAAAAGAAGTAAGAAAGGAGAATGAGTAAATAAGACTAACAGAATAAAAGAAAAAACTACTTATTTTTACTATCTTTAAAATATATTTTTTTGTTCTATTAGCTACTGATGTATACCTTTTTTCTTAGCTAGAAATATTACCAGCTTGTCATGATTCAATCATTTGTTTGATCAAATCCAAAAAGGTTTCTTATGCTCACTAACCCTTTTGCATGCGCCACTTTGAGCCTATGTTGACAAAAATTGATGCCCATTACTCCCATGTGGGGAAGTGGTGTGCAGTCTCTTGAAACTTATTGGCTGCCACTTAAATGCACACATGGTGGCCCAGCTAGCCCTTAAACGCTTTCAGTTGCTACGCCCTGCTTTGGGACGTAGTATACCATCTTGCTTGCTCCAAGGAGGTGTTTTAAAGTCCCATGTTGCTCCCTTAGAGCAACTTGCATTTCAGCCTCTGGTTTGAATATGGGAACCTCTTCATCTACAGAAGCACAAAAATTATCAATTTGGCTACTTCAGTTTATAAGGCCACTAATTTATAGATTTCTGCCACTTTGTAGGGTATTTTGACCTTGGCTTCTTTGGAAGCCATGTCATGGTGGCAGCACATCAGCCATTAATTTATAAAAACACACCCATAATGACCACCCAAAATTAGCTGCCAGATGAGGCCACACTAGTGGTCATTTTGCTGACTTGCCCTCCCACCTCTTACTCAAACGCCTCCACCATAAAATCACAGAGGGCTTGGCAGCCTATGATGCTGACCCTGTGCTACAGTTCATAGTTCCTAACAGCTCTGATCATCTCGCAGGTCCATACACTTTAACAATAATTCATTCCTTCCATCATGACACCCACATCTTGATACCTCCTACGCTGCGATCAGATTCAACCATGATCATCCCTTCTGGGAACACATCAAAATGGTCGCGCAATCTGCATCTTGTGATTTAATTACCATCTAAAGTGCAATGCCCAGAAGTTCTGCTGAAGCTGCTTCTGCTGCTCCTCCTTATGTACCAACTCCACCGCTGTTTCACCAAAAGAATTTTTAAATGGATATCAATTCTTCTCCCTCACCCTCATCCACTGAGGGTGCTGCTCCCACAGTGCCACCTAATCAGAGTATTCCATCAAAACTATTCTAAAGAAAGATTGCAGCTCATATATTAGTGGATTTGGTTTGGGCTTTTGTGCGCGTCCAATCAGCTCCTGCCAACTAATTAACTCCTGTCACTGGCCCAGTGCTAGCTGAATTAAATCCTTTATGTTTCTCTCAAATGGAATGATGACAAAGAAGGGCCTATGGAATCAAACCTGGCTTCAGCAGGACTGATTTTAAACACAACCCCAATTTTACTCCCCGCACTGTTTTCATCCTCATAAAGGATATCCAATTTTTAAAAATATTTTTAAAAGGCTATCAAATCAGTCACTGCCCCACCAACTCCCTCTTCTTTCAAGACCAATATAAGGTTATTGAGCCACTATGTGAGGGTGTTCCTATCCTTAATTTCCCCAGAATTTTCCCTAAGATGTGAAATTCACTATTGAAGAACTCACGTTTGCAGCAGACCATGCATGCATCAACGTGGTGAGATCATCATTTTTTGAACCCAACTAACCTTAAACTCGCTACGCCCTAAGTCATTCACTTGTGTGCCTGAACTCATTACCTTTGCTGAACACAAGCTAACTCAATATGTCAAAGTGATGCACACCTAGTACTAAAAAAAAAAAAAAAAAAAGTGATGCACACCGCTGGCCTCATTGACAAGGAGAACCCTCACAATTATCTAGTTCTTCCCACACCACTGATGCTTCAACCCCTTTTTTGTCAGCCTTTACCTGTCACCTGATGAAACTTCCAGATGAAATTCCCTGACTCCCACATCCCTTATCATATGGCGCTTAGGCTAAACGCTATGGCACCATATTAGGGTTTTTTATTATAATCTAATAAGCCCATAGTTTGACACAAAGCAGAAATATATGCTTGGAGGACCCCCCCTCTTGTTTGGACACCACTAACACTAAAATATTACCAATTACTTAGGCAATGGATGCATCATTTTTACCTCAACATCTTTTGGGGAAAAGGGTTGTATTATGACCTCTTTGATAAAATGTCAAAATCGAGCTGATTAAGAATTTGGGGCCAATGCTAAACCAATGAATTTAAGTCTGTTGCACTTGAGAACTTTTTGAGTAATCTACTATGGGAAGAGGCCAACAGAAGTTTATATATAATATGCAGTGATTTAAATACTTGGAAGAGAACATGAATAAAGGAGTAAAAGGTCAGTTAGAGGAGTGTTAGATATCCTGATACCAGAAATGATGGGAAGAATATTGACCATTTAACTCCCTCAGTCAATTTGACACCTAAACTCAAGAAGGGTTAAAGGACTTAACATGACAAATTACCCAAAGGAAGTGATAATTGACCCATATCGAACTAACTTTAGGAAAATTCTGATGGACAAAACAAATCCTACAATACCCCAAAATGAAATCCAGCTTAACTAAATGAAGAATCGTCATAAGATAAGGTGATTAAAACTCAAAGTGCCACTTTAGGCAGCAAATTAAGATGAACCTGAAAATACAATAATCAAGAAGCTTCTAAATGATCAACCTAAATGACCTTCAGTCTAATAAGGCTTAAGTATACAAATCACCATTTTTGCTCTATCAAGAATATGTTAAAAAGGCATTCTACCATTCAGAATGCATTGTCTTACTAATAGTCTTCCTTTCCTGTTTTCTTCCCGTAATTATTCTATTAATCCTTTTCCTTTTGGGGCTTATATTGTTGATTGTGACATATAAAAACCCATCTTATACTCTAATAAAGTTGTCATTCTTTATACATCTCATTTTCAATGTTTGGTTTCAATAAGTCCATTTCTCCGTAAATACCATAAGATTAATACTCTAGCTGACAGTACATAAGCGATTAATGGGCACCATTCTAAAATAAAGATTTACTTGTCATGTGACTTAATCAGCTTCAAGTATTACCTTTCAGGCTTCTTGGGCATTGCACCTTTGAGTTTATTAATGGAAGCCCTACAGGCTAGTGCTCACTACAGGGGGCACAGATGACTCTTAACAATACCTGCAACTAATTGCTTGCACATGGGGGATAACATGATTGATATTGTCAGCTGTTGGATGCACAACAGAAACAATGAAGAAGATAATCAAATGGGAAATCTACCCATTGTCACTTTTAAGAAGTTTAGTAAATTAATGTGGATATTTTCAAAACTTGTTGTATTACTTAATTTCCAATAAAGAAGTTTAAGATATTTCATGTAGTTTTTTAGCCCAAGAGAAAGAGGCAACCACAAAGGACATTTGTCATGGACAGGTCTCTCAAGAATTTGTGTTCTAGTTTATAGAAAGTTATAAATTAATTGCAAATCTCTCTTTTTATATCTTTCGATTTGTACACTCAGCGCTTTATCATATCATGTCTTTATTAGGAGTCCATAATGAGGAACTCTACCATCATAGCAATATCCCAAGAGGCCTTATGATTGGCCTAAGAGCAAGTATATAATTTAGCATCACATAGTATAGGATCGTCTGCAATTTGATCAAAGCAAAGAGTTAAAACATTATCCAGATTCATTTTCAAATGGGACTATTGATTCTGGTATAATCAAGTATGTGAAGGAAGTTGTGAAGTTTCTTCAAAAATACATCTTAGAGTAAAAATACCATGCAATTACTTGACGTCTTTGCTGAAGACCTCTGATGACAAGATAGGAAAGCTCATGGTGAAATGGCAGCTCAAGCTTCCACTAGCCATTATCATGAGGAATAACAGATCTCCATCCACAAGTCCTGAATAGAGCAAGTCCTACAATGAATTGATGGTCTGTAGGCTCATCTAACCTCTGAGACTTCATCTTTGTCACGAATTATCATTTTTAATAGCTTAAATTGAACAGGAGCTAGTAAACCATGTGACTCAGGCTTATACTCTTTACATTACCAAATAACTCAACAAATTAGAGAGCAACTTAAGTGGCAAATCTCCCATCCAAGAGGACATTAACCAAATATATTGTCACCTCAACGAAACTGAGAAATGCTGGAATACTCTTACATAAGTATTAGAGTCCAAAACTGACAAGCCTCTTCAGAGCACTGAATGCAAAGAGATGGAGGAGGACTTGAATCGGTGCATTGGAGTATTGGAGGATGAGAACAAGCTTTTGCAAACATACCGGTCATCCACTCACCAATAAATTTGTAATCTGGACATCAAGTTAAGAACTTGGAGAACATTAATGTCATTCTTAAAAGAAAAATCAATTTTCTGGATGTTACTCAAGACTATCCCTGGAGGAAATTGAGCAAAAATCTAATCTTCTAAAGGACCAGATACTTCAATTTAAACGTCAAGTTGAACAGAGAGACATAAAAATTACTGAATCTGAAGCTCCCATAGTACACATCATTATTGGATTGGAGGCTACTACCTTTTGAGCCTACGTTCAAGGATAAGTTTATACCAGGAAAAGGGAGTATTGCATCTTTCCTCTACGTCTATGAAGCCACGATGGAAGGGGCGACCAATCATCAAAAGGCTAAGGATATTTTACCTTGTTAAAGCTTTATGGCTCAAAAGGTTATAGTACCTCATATGTACGACCTGCATACTTGGATAGAAGTGAAGGAAGCATACATAAAGGAATTTTGGTCAAAGCAGAGCCTGGATAAAGTATCAGGCCTTCATGATAATTGCGCTACGCTGAAATAAAATCCATGCTGAATTTGCTGACCACTTTTAGAAAAAGCCTAAAAGCTGTTGACCTTAAATATGCTTACATTGGATGATGCCGTAGCTGCAATTGATGCTGGTTTTAATAATGACCCTGACCTTGCCATGCACGTCATGTCCGTCAAATAAAGCTTAAACTCTGTCCTAGACATTAAAAAACCCTGCTCAATGTAGTTGACATGAAAAATCTAGAGACCTTGTAAAAGCCCTTCATGCAACCTATAGTGTATACCATTGAGGAAGCAAAGCTTAAGAAGGAGGTATAGCCAAGATGTGCCAACTGCAAGAAGAAAAATCATACCGAGGATATGTGTTTTAAGAAAGATCCTGCTCTTGCCAATCAGGGAAAAGCAAAGTCAGCTTAGGGTCAGGTATTACTAAAGCTGACTGACCTAAAGTACCTGAAAAAGAAACATTGTTAATCTCTCATCTAGCTTGCATTGATAATAAAACTGATGATGATCTAAAAGGGGTCACAAGGACACAAGTTTTTAACTTTTAGGTTCACCCGCTGAGCTCGCTATTCTGGACAGTTGAATGGTGAAAATATTGATGACTCTCAGGTTCCTGAAGGCACTTACCACAGTCAGGTTATTGGGCGTCCCAGGTTAATTGATACAGCCAGAGATGCTGGTTAGTACTCTTGCCCTGTTGATCCAACTCATCTTGAGCGTCCACAGTCTCTTAGAGATCAAGAATAAGTATCCCAAGACTGCCCAAAAGCAAAATGTTACGTTCCACCTCACATAAGTGTTAACCCTTCCACTAAAGTTTGGAGGAACCATTACAAAAGTGGAAGTGATAATTCAGAAGATCCAAGTCATAGCTATCTTAAATATGGAATTACCCATCAATGTTGTTTCATCCCGCCTCATCAAGAAGATCAAGCTCACCATGGACCTTAAATACACTCAAAAGTATGGAAATCCAGTCCAAGTATTACCAAGGCAATAGGTGCATACCTATCTCTGCCAATCTGAGTTGGCATGTTAGTTTTCTCATCTCCTGAAGTTATCCTAGACAACAGTCAATATGGCATTCTCATTGGGACACATTTTATGATTGAATATAAAGGAGTTATCAACCCAAAATAAGTATTTATCACTCTTCAACTATTAAGTTCCTGTTGTACTGGATAAGTAATACTCCAGCAAGAAGTATTAATCTTGTATGGTCGAGTACCCTGTTTTTGCCTAACCTTTGCGATATTCTAACTCTGTAAAAACATGAAAAAGCTACCTGACTTAATAAATGCATCAGAGGGCATACCATTTTATGCCACCGAGGAGATAAAAGTTAAACTAGGAGAACAAATAGTGGTTTCCACCAACATAACCTGAGTATATCCACAAATTGCTTGTTACATAACACTAGTGTTGATGAAATAAGTAGGTTGAACCAAGAGTTTTACCAAGAGTCCTTTATCTAGCTTATCTGAGCCTACTAGTATATTTTTGTGAATCTAATCACAGACATCTTAGTAAAAATCATCAAGAGATTGGGAAAGGTTTATTACTTCATTTTGATGAAATTGACTTGGTGCATTTTATTTTGACTCACCTTAAATAAATTACTTGCTAAAAATTTAATTTGTGCTATCCAAGTCCAAATATCTGATAAGTTAAAACAGGAGAAACTTAAAAATTGTTTGAATTACTTGAATACTATCAGGATATTTTCTCCACGTCATTTATTGATTATAGTCACATGAAAGACTGGACTCATAGTATAGATGTAGGATCTTTACCCCTATTTATCAAAGCCAAATAAAAATTTGAAGGTAGAGGGGCAATATATGAAGACTAAGCTCAATTAAATTGGATTCTGGCTAACTTGTGCTCTCACAGAGTCCATAATTCCCCGATGTTACTCATAAAGAAAGAATAACGGTGGTCACAGAATAGTGATGGACTACAGGAAGATAAACAGCCTCACTAAGAAGGACAGCTATCTGGTTCCAAGGATTGATGATGCTTTTTCATTACTCTCTGGCTCAAATTTCTTATCCAAGATGAACCTTGCCAGAGAATATTGACAAATAAATCTTTCGCCTGAAGGCCAATAGAAATGCGCGTTGATATGCTTGGAAGGATTATTCCAACCTACCCTGCTTCCTCTGATTTATTCAATGCTACCACCTTGTTTCAATGACGATGGATCACATCATGAAAGATCTTAAACTCAGATGTGTTATCACTTTAGAAGGCATAGTGGTGTTTTCCAAAAACTTTACTAATCGTCTAGACCACCTCAATTCAGTGTTCCAAAAGGCAGATAGAGAAATATATCAAACTAACTTGCGAAGTGTACCTTTTTCCAGAAGGACTTGTAATTTTTAGGGCATGCCATATCACAGGAAGGAGTTCAACCATTGTACGATAAGGTTGAAGCAATCTCCAAGATGCCTGAGCCAAAGAGCCTTTGAGACATACATGTATTCTTTTTAATGATTGAATATCACCATCAATTTATCCATAAATCCTCTCAACTCTCCTAATCTCTTGTCTGACTGCTTGTCAAAAACAACCCTTTCATATGAGGAGTAGAGCAACTAGCTGCATTTGAATCAATAAAGAGTTTATTGAAGAGGTGACTGATCTTACAACATCTGAATTATGGGAAGCCATTCAACCTTTTTACAGACGCCTCCAAATTATCCATAGGCGCCATCCTTTCTCAAGTGGATGAGGAAGGAATTGACCACCTGGAGCCATATTATAGCAAACCGCTTTTATAGCAAAGCAGAAATTATAGTGTCATGGAGGAAAAGTGCCTAGCTATTCTCCTGGCGATGAATTATTTCTGGCCCTTCTTGTATGGTATAAACTTTACAGCCATGACAGACCAAGCTTCTCTATAGTGGCTGCAAAACATGAAAATTATGACAGAATGACTAGCCCATTAGGCTCTCAAGGTTCAGCACTATGCCATAAGTATTGTCCACTGAGCGGCAATTAAACACATGAACGTAGATGAACTGACTCAACTGCCATTTATATCTTGACAATAGCGATGCTGAACAATTACATGACCTACTTTATGAAGCCAGACTCTTGGGAGTACATAGATGGACCAGTATTAGAAGATGATTCAACGACATGCTTAAAATATAAAACTTCTTGATGAACTAATTTACAAGAAATTCAGAAATCGAGTGGATACCTTACTTGTAGCTTTAGAATGGGTACTAGTTATAATGTAAGCCCACAATACCATAGGACATGGATGAGCCAGGTAAACTTATGAATAAATTAAGGATCACTTTTATTGGAAGGAATAATGGACTCTGTAGTGGAAGTCTTAGACGCTAGCATCACTTGTAAAAAGCAGACGCCGCATAAGGCCAAGTACAAATATCAGCCCATGACCCCTCAGCAGCCGTTTCAAACCATCAGTTTAGACGTCATATGCTTACTACCTGAATTCACAAGTGGCATCAATACATCCTATTATAGATCAATCATTTTATGAAGTGGGTCTAAGATATTGCCATTCCCATACAGACTGTTTAAACTACTGCTAACTTTTTCTATCAAACTTTTATTTGCTAGGTACAGTTGCTCACAGTTTCTACTATGCAATAAAGGAAGAACCTTATGTCAAGAGTTGAGAGAGGATCATAGCTACGAGCATAGGAACATAACAACTCTTTTCAGCATTTTATGATCAATCAACTATTATAAATCTAGAAAGAGCAAATGGGATGTTGGTCTCAATATTATGCAAGATGGCCACTACTGATCAATTACACTGGGACCAATATCTCCAAAGTGCATTAATGGCTTAATGGATAGGTTTCCGTCAAATTATAAAAGTGTCTCCCTCTAAGTCTTATATGGAAAAGAACCCAGAAGCCCAGTTTTATTAGCTTGTGAAGTTACCAGTGGTATTACCAAATAACCTGAGAAAGCGCTAAGAAGATTATCTGAAGGTTATAGAACTTCAGTCAGAGGCAATGACAAATCTAGTTAAGACAGTTACAAAATAAGGTCAAGCATCAAATGCCACTTGGCAACCTTCATTCACTTTATAGATTTTGGACTTAGTCCTAAACTATCCCAATTAAATAGCGCCACAAGTAGAAAAGTTAGATTCCATCTGGGATGGGATATATGCTATCACTTAGAAATGTGGAGACAAATACTTAAGATAAGTCTTTAGAACTGGAGTAAACATCAACTGCATACTAGCTGATTCTTGAGTCAGTACTCCCTTGCCAATATCCTTGAAGGATTGATGTCAGTGTCAGATTCTGTGGTTGACTCAAAAATAAACCGTTTGACAACCTACAGATTGGGCCGATTTTCCCTCCTAATGCTTGAAATAATAATTTAATTAAAACCTTGTGCAATAACACAGATTGAGCCAATTATTGCAACGTGAATTTAATTATATTACTAAAGTTCAGGCCGAATATCCCTGCACTTAAGCCAATCTTCTTGGCAACTACTCAGCCCAAGCTGGTCAACTCAGTGTCAATTCAGATCAATTATTCTATTGGTAACTCAGGCCAAATACATTTGCACAGTTGGGACGATTATTGCTGCCTCAAACCTCAGTAACCAGTCACAATTAATTGGGACCAATATTAAGAAATTGTATTCAAAATTGTTCAGGACTAATCTGAAGTTAACATTTAAAAGTTTCATGTACAATCAAACTAAAGAAAAAAGTAAAAAATTTACTGCCTAGGACATATTTGTATGTCAGTACACATAACTGGCACAATAGCACTTGTACATGGACTTCCTAAAAGGGAGTACCTAGTGCTATTGAGAGAGGCCTACTGACATCCCAATAAGGGGTACATCATCTATTTTAATCGATGCAAGAATTTCACAGAAGGTGTATTTTGTCAGCAGTATGAAGAAACTCAAATCAAGAAGACCTAGGACAATTTTGCATGCTTTTATCGCAATTTTTGTATATGAAATCCTCCCAATTTTGAGAGTATTTTGCCACCAATAAACCTAAGAAAAGGTCTCAGTGTATCAGTTCAAGGGCCATATTGAGGTGGTAAGGTATCTGTTAAAATTTTGTGCTCAAATGCGGCCAGGTGATGCCCTAGAGGAGTAAATTCCAGCGTCTGGCCTAATGAATAATTATCAAATAATCTAGTCTAATAAGGATCTATTTTATTTAATCCTCTTTCCAGTTTATATTTAAGTCACTTTTGGAGAGTGTCAGCAAGATGGGATCTCAGGATACACAGCTTGCAACTTCGCTTGCCTTGGCTGAAGTTCCTGACTACAAAGGGAAAATCAAGTCTAAAATCATCCAAAATAGTTGGAGCCATTTGAGTATGCTTGGTGTGTTTCCAAACAGTTCTAAAACCATAAGCAATTGGCAAATTTGAGGATCCATCAGCCAAACTTCAGCCCGATTTACTGCGCAGGAATTATTTAATCAAGTGAGTAATCCTCTAAATTTGACAGTCAGCTATACTGACATCAAACATGATGGGGATAATTTTAACCATTTGACTCCTTCTGCTAAATTGATGCCTAGACCTGAGAAGGGGTTAAAGGACTTACCTCAGCAAATTACCCAGTGAAATTAATAAAGTGGTACAGCTCAAACTGACTTTAGGAAATTTAATTGGACCAAATTGAGCCTACAATACCCCAAGATGAAATCCAGCTTAATTAAAATGAAGGATCATCATAAGATCAGGTGATAAAAACTCAAAGGGCTTTAGGTAGAAAAACAAGATAAACCTTAAATAATAATAAAGGAGCTTCTAAATGATCAACTTATGTGACCCCCAGTCTAATACGGCTTGGTATACAAATCAATATATTTGCCCTATCAAAAAATATGATAAAAAGGCATCTTACCATTAAGAATGCATTATTTTAATCTAGCCTTCCTTTCCAGTTTTCTTCTCGTAATAATTCTATTAATTATTTTCCTTTTGGGGTTTATATTGTTGTTTGTGACATATAAAAACTCTTTTATAAACTCTAATAAAGATACATCATTCTTTATACATCTCATTTTAATACTTGACTTCAATAAGTCCATTTCTTTGTACCTACCATAGTATGGATACTCTAGCTTACATGACACAAGCGGTGACTTGGCACCCTTTTAGATAAAAATACTTATTGTGCGACTTATTCAGCTTCAAGTATTCACTGTCTGACCATTTGGGCATAGAACCATCAAACTAAAAAATGGAAGCCCTACACGGAGCAATGTAGTTGAGATATGGTCTTGTAACTAAATATTTACATGATAAACCTGATGATGAGCATCCTTAAGAAACTCTTCCATATGAATCAGGATGGTATTTTGAAAATTGTGGGAGAGGATGCTGAAGCATGCTCCACTAAGCATTATCAGACTAAAATACTTTGCTGTATTATTGGCTGCTTAGTGTGAAGCGCTCAAATTGCATTTTAGGGACTTTTTAATGTGCATCATGTAAGTGGAAGAAAACGGTTGATTTATGGTTGGATTAGGATGTTAAGGGAGCTGCCAGCTTTAAAATCCATTGTTAGAAAAATTGACAGCGTTATCAATGGTCATGTCATAAAGTTTTTCATCATTCTTAGTTAAACCAATTGCTCTTAATACCGCGTGCTCCACTTTGAACTTCAACTTGTCATAAGGAAGGGCTGGTTGAAAATTTGCGCCATGTGACAATCCAGCGGTTACTTTCTTGCATCAATATTAGAGAGTGGGCTAAAAACACAAACTCCATAAATTTTATTTTTTAGTTTAAAATTATATCTATGTCAAATCAAGCTGATCAGTTTCCTTGGTGATTGCCATAACTAAAATAATACTGTGGGCGTCAAGCAAGTAAGCGAGATTAAATAGTTATAAGGAGATTATTTACCCAATTAGAGGATGGAATATAAACAGCAGCATGAGAATATGATGGCGATTGTTGCAATTTGGGGTTTAGTCAACCATGAGATATTGACTTCGCCCATAATCTACTGCCGCCCAATAGACCTCACCTTAACCCTAGTCACAGTTATTGTTGTCTCATATTATAACTGACATCTTATAGGACTGATTCCTCGCATTTTATAACTTATAAAACTTACGTCCTGACTATAGTTGTTTGGCAAATTGATTTCATATTGATATGCCATCAGATATCTCACTATCTTTTTACCCACCAATTTAAGCATTTATTATAATCACTATGTAATCTCGTTTTTATGGCAGATCAATTCCAATTGGCCCACCATCAGTTAGTTTGCTAATGTTTTAACCTGCACATTAAAAAATTATAAATTAGCTAAATGGTCCTAATTATCAGCAATTGATCCCTATCTGCTAATTGATTGAATGCCCAGCTCATCGTTCAGTTCTGTTTTCACTGGCCAATATTTACCTAAATAATTCTAATGGACATGTCCTGAATATCTCTTGAGTTTACTTGAATTATTCTATCTGATCAGGCCACATATCTCATGCAAAATTTACATAAATGATTTTGTCAATTTTCCCAAATTTATCAGTCAATTAAGCATCGTAAATTGCTACAACATTAAACAGAGGATCGCCAAGATGCTACTGAAGTTGAATAGAACACCACCAGATGTTCTCAACCTTGGAAAGTCAAAAGTCAGGTTTTAGAGAGCTAAATTCTCAGGTTATTAGTGGACCTAAAGGAGGAAACTCTAGAAGATTCAGCTGCTAAAAGGAAAGCTGACTAACTAGAGGCCAGGGTATAAATTGGTTTGACTTGCACTGAAATAGGGAAGCAACGTGAAAATGCACATCTGTACATTATTTGGTCCTGTAGGGCCATGGACTCACCTTTACGCTGGATCCATCACCGCTGGAATTACACTTGAGACTACAGTAAAATTGAGGATATAAATCAATAAAGGCTTACTTTTAGTAAGCTTTTTTTTGAGGTATACTGTTTTCATATAATAGTACCAATTTAAGTTTCAATTTACATGTTCAATATAGCCCAATTGCAACCAAAATTCACCATTTTGGTACTTACTATAGGGGCTTGCACTATTGACAAAACTGAAATAGAGGATAAGATGAGATGATCAATACGCTAGAGAAATTGTGGGCTGATATAAGGAGCTTAACCATGTCCAGAATTATGAGGACGTCAATGAGGCATGGTTAAGAAGTGCAGTGCCATTAACAGAGGAGCAAGGATTGACTTAAGTTTGGGGAGCTTTAGAGGGGAGCAGAGTCAAATCCTAGACTTCTACATAAGGGAGCTTGAGTTAGTTACTGGGTATGCTGGTAATGCTTCCTGACATCTCTTTGATAAAGATGGCAGTGAAGATGGAGAGAAAAAATTATACGCTGCTTACATGGCCCTAGAGTAGGCATGGCAGTCGTTCTTCCCAATGCTGGATCAGCTCTAATAATGTGCCTCCAAATTTTCCCCCTGGCTTTTAGAGTAGAATTTGAGGCTGATGGGCCCACTAGTTTAGGTTTACACAGCAAAATACAATGGAATCATCTGCCTAAAGCCCTCTAATACTACTCCCCCGATTAGTATGGCCAAAGAAGCAAGAACCCAGGGGAGATTTAGGAAAGGTTTTTAATTGCTGCTCTAATTATCCTTGGTAGGTTGAGTATTCTTTAATGACGATCCTGGTCCCCTGGAGGATAGAGTTTCAAACTGGAAGAAGCTTTTCAAGAATCTACTGAGTTTTACCTTAACATTAATTAATCTACAACCTGAGGCGTCAACCCCCAATTTCCAATAACCCTATCATTGGTCTTAGCCATTTGTTGATCCCCTATGTTTGGTCAAGTGAGGATGTATTGCAATTTAAGATTTTGATTAACCATAGGATATCAACTTTGGAAATAATCCTTATTGCCCTACAGATCTCATTGCTACCCTCGTCCCAATTATCACTTTCATATATTTTACTAACCTTTTTAGGCCTTAATCCCATCATTTATTCTACTGTCATTTCATCATCCTAATTATCTGTGTATGGCATGTCAATTTTTAATAAAAACTATATAATATTTTTGCTAGCATTTCTCTCTCTCAGATCATACATTTATTAATTCACTACAGTCTCATCCTGAATATTAATGTTGACACAGCCTGATCCCAAGAATGAATTAAATTACAATTACAATTTGGATCTATGGCAAGTTGGTTCTTATTCACTCATCAACTGAATGGCCAGTCTAAAAACCAGCTCCATTTCCATCAATTATTTTTTTACCTAAATGCTTCCACTGGATAAGTGCCAAATTTTAATCAAAAGTTTACATAAACAATTTCTTCAAATTTGTCCTGAATATCCCTATCAATAAAAAATTTCTGAAATTGCTACCAACGTTGAACAGATAATTACCAAGATGCTATTGAGGTTGAACAGAATGCCACAGGATGTGCCTGACTTTAAAATATAAACGTCAGGTTTCAGAGAGCTTAATCTACAGGCTTTTAGTGGACCTAAAGGAGGAACCTTTAGAAGTTTAAGGAACTGAAAGTAAAGCTGACTAACTAGAGATCAGGTTATAGATTGGTTGACCTCACACTGGAATAGAGAAGTAAATCAGAATCTTTCTTTTGCTTTGATACCCAAATCAAAGCCAAATTTAGATTTTATAAAAAAATACAAAACAACCACTCTATCAAGCCAAAACTTACCAATGTCAGGCAATTTATGCCTGCTGCCCCAGCCTGAGGCGGTGGTGCGTCGCCATCTGGCATCTTTTGGCCACCACTAAAGCGCTCCTGGGCTGGCTTTGCTAGCCCTCCTAATGCTACCAGGTGTTATGTCCCCCCTTGGGACTTGGCCCACCACCTTTCCAGCTCTCAGGCGGTGCTCTGGAGCCCTTTGGTGCTCCCACGGAGCAATTTGCATTTTGGCCTCTGGGTCAAATATGGGAATCTCTTCCCATATGCAAGTGCGGCCATCATTGAGATGGCCACAACATTTTTAAACCCGCTGGCTTTATTAACTTCTGCTCCTTTAATGGGTACTTCAACCTCAGCTTCTGCTCTGAAGCTGATGCAGCGGCAGCAGCCAAGCTGCCATTGATTTATAAAAAAAATTACGTCGCCTACCATTTGTACCAGGCTCCCATGTGAGGCCACTTTGGTGGTCCAGTTCACTGAGTTGCCCTCTTTCCTTTCCCCCAAATGCCTCCAATATGAGCTCACGGAGGGTTTGGCCTTTTACAGCGCAGACCCCATGTTGCAGTTTGTGGTTTTCAATGGGGCGGATTGGTTGGCAGGACCTTGCGCCTTTGCAATGATCTGCCCATTTCATCATGACTCTCACCTCACAATGCCCTTGCACTGTGATTGGATCTGCCCCTGATCACCTATTCTGGGCGCGCATCAAAAATGGCCATGCCATTTGCCCCTTGTGCTTTAAGCATGACCATTTGAAGCGCAAGTGCTCCATGGTAGCCACTTCTGCCACATCCGCCACTCAGGGCTTGGGCACTACCCCAGCAGCTGCCTCACCCCAATTTTCGAATGGGGCTCAATCCTCCTGCCCCAACGTCAGGGGAATTTTGGCGCTGCTTCTAAAGAGGCGGCCAATCAAAAGTTAAAAAATCTAAAAATTCTACAAATTTGACTGGATTATGGAATCCTGAGTCAATGGCTGAACCAGTTTCAGCTGAGCTGCCAAGGTCAACAGCACATGGCCAATCAGCTCCAGCCACAGCCACAATTCCTGTGGCTGGCCCAGCGCTGGCCAAATCCAATCCATTTGAGGCTCTCAAATGGATTGAGGAGGATGGATGGCTGTGCCATGTGTAACCAGATTTTGCTTTGGAGGAGTTCTTCGTTGACCCTCCTGAATTGTGTTTTTAGCAATTCTGATTTGACTGGATGATAATCGTGTGATAGCAGGGCAGAATCCGCCAAACATAGTATCAGTTATAATTATTTGAGTGCCTCAAGATGAGGCGATATTGGGATATAATGGGTCTTTATTGGATGTAATGAGTTTATTGGATCGCCTCTATATAAGGCAATAAGGCAATGTCGACATTCAACAAATATTAAGTAAATCTTCTACAATTAGGGTGACAGAGGATTAGAGAATAACAAGCCAAATTTAAGGAGAATCAGCGGAATAGAATATCCCAATCCATGGGAAGCGGTATCACCTGAGGCCACTGTATATAAGTGAGATAGGCAATTGAGAGAGGTTGGGTTGTTTTTAGCGTAGCAAGACAAGACAGCAAAAAGTAGCTGTATTTATAAAAAATAAATAAAAGAATCATTTGGGGCAATTGCTCCTATTTTTAGTATATTTTCAGGTGCATCCAAAGGACCAATGATCCCCACATCATCCATCCATTGCTCAGTGGGTTCGACCTGTGTGAATAACCTGATGGATCCTAAAGATACCATCTGAAATATAACAGCATTCCTGACGTTTTCATCCAAAAAACGGGTTTCCCATTTACAAAAATATTAACACAATGGCAGTTGCAGCTGCAGCTTCCCTGGCCAACACCCTCCTCCACCAGCAACTCCATGGGGCAATGGAGTCTCTTATTGAGGGTATTCCTATCCCCAATTTTCCTTATGATTTTGAGGAAGATGCAAAGTATAAAATTGAGGAGCTTGCTTTTGGTGTGATCCATACTTGCATTGATGCAACAAAAACAACTCTTTTAACCCCTATTATCCCAAAACCTGCTGGCGCATCAAGTCATTTACTTGTGTGCCAGCTCTCATCATTTTTTCTGAGCATCAACTTGCTCAATATGTTGAGGCGATGGACACCACCAGACTCATTAACAAAGAAAACCCCCAACTATACCTCCTTATGCCCCATGTTGCTGATGCTCCCACCCCAATGCTGTTCGCCATGGTCCACCAGCTAAAGCTGGCGCCAGCTAAAAGTTTCCCCAAAGCCTCCTCGCCATCTGATATGGCTTCCTAGGCTGATAACCTAGGGTCTATATTAGGAATTCTTTTAATTTATGATAATCCCTTTGTTTGGCCCATTTGCGAATAAAGATGCATGGCGGCTCCCCCTTTTGGGTTGGGCACCACTAGTTATAAAAAACGAGAAGCAAAGCAGAAATGCACCAACTGAGCTTCAATTAAACCCAAAGGCCATTTACTCCTTTTTACGCTGTATCTTTAACACTGGAATTACAGCCTGAGGCTACAGCTGCTTGAAAAGGTTATTTGATTATATCATATCCCTTAAACTGGCAGTACACCATAAGACTACAACAAATTAAAAGAAATTCATTTAATAAAGGCTTGTTTTTTATTTTGCTATACTTTATCTATTCGGTATAGTTTCTTCATACAGTATATCATATTTTTAGTGCCAATTTTACTTGTGCAATCTCACCCAGTTGCAACCAAAATTGTAACAGTGACCTTTTACCCATCAACAGCAAGTTCGCGTTGCCTTTTAGGCTAACCCAAAAGTTGCTGCCAACAAAAGCGTTGTTAAGCATAGCAACTGCCAATAAACCCTTATCAACTAATGACAAACCCTGATCAATTTGCAAAGATAATCTAATTATTTATTGTTGA
The DNA here is from genome assembly GCA_022478985.1 of Massospora cicadina. Classification (NCBI taxonomy): domain Eukaryota; kingdom Fungi; phylum Entomophthoromycota; class Entomophthoromycetes; order Entomophthorales; family Entomophthoraceae; genus Massospora; species Massospora cicadina. The sequence goes on along the minus strand of JAKSZP010018448.1, from coordinate 125,560 downwards.
ACTAATGATAAACCACTTGTAAACATTATCAAGATCTTTCCCCAAGGGAACATCAGTTATCTGGTGAATTAAATTTGGAAAATAGCAAACATTTTATAAAAAATAAAACAAAAACAGTACTTTATTAATGATAACATTCACATCCACTATAGGTTTTTAAATAAATCGCCCCCAGAAAGTAAAGCAGATTATTGTTATTTTCTATTAAACTGGATGATGTGAGCACACTTGATATTTCAATATCTACTTTATTGGTCTTATTTGATTTTATTATCTTTATAAGATATATTTTTTGGTTTATTTAAATTTTTTGGGAATGTTTGCTGACTTTTCTTACCCAGTTGTCAAGTTTATTGCCAAATTATATTTGGCTTTAATAGACTCGCTTTCATCATACATCAAAGCGCTTAAGATCCATTTTTATGAACCTGTATAAGCAGACACTTTTACATTAAGATGTATGCACCTATGGTCATTCAAGGTGTGGTAGAAACACTTAAAATCCTTAATTCAATGTTACCATCAAATGCGTTGATGGCACTCAGGTATATTTTCCTAGAGATTGCAATATACTGTCCAACAGACTAAGCACGCTTTAAAACACTTGTATAATTGTATTTTTATAATAGTCAACACATGAAATGGGGGAAAGACCAATGCAACTGCTATATAGGAGACACCCAGCGCTGCCACCCTTGTAAACTCTTATATGGAAGACACCTCTGCCCTGAACACTAAAAGCTATTTGGTAGTTCTGACCCCTTTATTCTAGTCAAGCTACAAAATAAAGCTTTTTATACCAGCCTAATAGAGAAGCTCAATGATCATGTTGCAGATTTATATTTTTGTGCTGAACTGCAGAGAATGAGGTCAGCAAAAAAGTGTTGTTCCATGACAACCATGGCTTCAGACAAAGGGGGAAACTCTCAAATTCATGGTTAGGCCCCTTTAAGGTGATAGTGAAGACTCCCATCATTGCGTACACCTTGAACAATGTGGCGAATGTTCACATCTTTACAGGTTCTTTCTAAAGTTTCTTTCGTCCATACAAGCGTATTTATAAAATAAAATTACAAACCAAAAATAAACCTTTATTATATAAAGTTTCTTTTTTTAATTACTTATCTCTACATTTTATTTTCTATATTTTTCACATTCACTACAGGTAAGCCCCCGCTGTTTTGATCCTCTCAACTCCTCACTTCATATATATTCTCATAACACTCCCTGAAGATACGCCTGACTTGCCACTCTTTCCATGCCTTACCCTGACTGAGCGACCCTCTCTTGATTTGAACTTTACAATGACCAAGCCACTACTTCTCATGCCCTGCCTTACCCTGAATGAGCGACCTTCCCTTGATTTGACCCCCACAATGACCATGCCACTACTTCTCATGCCATTCCTAACGGGAAAATGGGGGATGAAACCATACACTTATTGATTGATCAAGGGTTAATTGAAAAATAATTGATCAAAACCAATCTCAGCAAATTACTTGTAGAATTTTGTAATGCCCCATGTGCTACCATGTTGGTGAAAACTAATTTATTATTGTCAGAGAGGGAGGAGGGAGTCTAGATATCTTTGGATGGGAATCAGAAGTCCTGAAGCGCCCAATGTATTAAAAAAAGTAGAATATTAAGGGGAAAAATGTTTGTTATCTTAGATATTCTTGATACTTGCTAGGTACTATCATGACAATGAAAGATATGTAAGACTATAATAATCATACTTTATTATAAAGTTACTGAAGTTATAGGTTGTAAAGGAGAAGTTCATTAGGTTAGATATCTAAAGACCTCAAAAAAAGTATCTCACCTGTTAATCCCCGTTGTTCAGGGATCCTTTTACTGATTCACTGAAATGGAGTCAATTAAGCTAAGGATTGTATTGAGTCACTACTACACTGGGTTTCTTCATCTCTACCTTGAAATTAGTGCCAAACAATCATTTATCAGTCTCATATCCCAACAAGACTCCTCATATATTTTAACGTAGGGGGTAAAGAGCCATAGATTTATGTCATATACCAATTCATTATGGCATGTGGGGTAACCTCAAAATTTTTGTGGTCAAATTTTTTTGTAAATTAATTTTGAGGACATGACAAATCAATAAATAATTCAGTTGATTCTTCAACATGGCGGTGATGATATAAAAGGGATAAATCCCCATGCTGGATTTATGTAGGGGAATATTCTTTTTAATTAAATTGACTCACTTCTTGGATGTTTGTATTTGATAAACTATCATAAGTAAAAGCTTAAGATGGATTAAATTGTTTGCAATAAATTCATATTGACTTCAGAGGTCTCTTTCATGACCTTATCTAAAATGTCTTGTACCTTGTAAAGTACTGAGGAAGACTTCCACATAAAGCTTGGAATTGGGACAATTTTTGATATGATATACTTATTAGGTAAGCTGATACTGCACTAAGTTATTGTGGGCAATATAAGGGATTTTTAAAGGCATATTTGAAGAGTAGAAGTTAATGTAGTGGTAATTTAGATAGACATCCCAATGGTGGCTGGGTGATGAGGAGCTGTAAATACCTGATCTGACCCCTTTTAGGTCAGTTAACCCTTGCATCATAATAGAATGGAAGTTCTGTTTCTTGTTGAAGTGAAATTATTTTAGGACATCCGTGTGGGTAATAAAATTGGTTATATATAGGAAAGATGTGGTAGCTTTGGCGGAAACTGAAGATAGTGATGTGACCTCTAACTATTTGGCAAGATGATTGGGTGCTATTAATATAGAATGATCGCCATTTTAAGCACTGGTAGAGGGCCTACAACATGAATACTGAACGTATGAAAAGGTTTATAAGGAGGGACTAATTGATGCTAGTGATTAGAAATAGCTCTAGCTTGACTTTTGCAAACTGAATAGGACTATAATAAGTTATTTATAGTTGGAGGCATCCCTTTCCAAATAACAATATACTTGAGCCACTGACAGGTTTTTTAAACTCCGCCATGGACTACTTGTAGATGTCCTTTTGATATGGTATCTGTCTGATTGGAGGGGCTGGCATAGGGTAACCAATTATTTGACATTAATTTCAAAGAAATTCAGAAGAATCTGTGTTTGAAACCCATCTTTTTAGCTTTTTACTGAAAGGGGTTTATTCTTCCATAATTGAAGTTGGCCATAATTCCATAAAATCAATCTTCTTCATGTTCAGATAACGTCAGAATAGGTAGCCTACACATACAACTGGCTTTCTTGTGTATAGGTCCTAGTCAGTTATTATAAAAAACACAATCTTTGAAGTTCTAAAGCTTATCATAACAGGGTCCTCTAGGGATCAATCATTTTTCTGTAACTATTGAGGGGAAGCATTATCAGTGACTATGGTGAAGTGGGTCCCATATAAATATGACCAAAGATGTTTTATGGCCATTAATATGGCCAAGCATTTGCGTTTGTCAAACTATTGTTTTGTTCAGCTTTAGACAGCGTCTTTCTGTAGTAGGAGATGGGATGGGCTATTAGGTTTTCGTGATGTTGAGACAGGATGGCTTCTATGGCAATATTGCTAGCATCATTAAAAAAGAAAAAAAATTGTTTAACAAAGTTGGTGTAAAAACATAGGAGTGATTTATAGCTAAGCTTAATATGTTGAGGACTGTTGTTTTTATCCCCATTGGAACAGGACTCTTCATTTCAGCACGTAGATTATAGGGCTGCCAAATCTACAGAGAGATGAATAAATTGTCATTAGGTATAGCTTTTTAAAAATGAATGTCCCAGAGTGATTTTAAAAAAACATCTAATATATGACAGTGACTTTATCATTCCTTAATAAATTCTTTCTTGGCAGCCTTATGGCCTAGTAAAATCCATCTAATTTTTAAAAAAGAACTTATTGATGGTTTTAATTTTAGTGAGGCTCATTGTAGCAGCCAAAAAATGCCCTTAAGAGGGTCTAAATGGGCAGTAAAAGTTTTTAAAAAGAAGGTATATCATTGATATAGACTAGCATTCAGGGTCGCTTTAGGTCCCCTAGAAAGTCATCCAGAGCTCTTTGAAATGTGGCAGGGGTATTAAATCGCCTTTAAGGCATTTGCGTTGATTCAAATAGTCCCTTGCTTGATATAAAAGCACATATCTCACGATCTTTAAGATAAATCGATTTTCCAGTTGCCACTGGTGAGATTCATTGTGGGAAGTTTACTTCAATCTGGACATCAAGCGTAGATAGTCATCTATTCTATAAAGAAGGCAACTCTCTTTTTGAGTGATGGAGTTTAGTTGGCAATAGTCCATGACAACTTGATGCCCCATATTCCTTATGCATTAATAGAAAGGAGAAGTCTAAAAAGCTTTTATATGGCTTTTGTTAGCCCTGCATCTAGTAACTGCCAAATTTAAGGTCCACTTGAGCCTCCTCTACCTTGACCTTTTGATAAGCGCGGGCTTTAAAATGGGGGTGATTTAATCTTTCTGTGGTAAATGAATTCAGCTATATCTTCATAATCACTAGGTCTCTTAGAAAATATATCATTGTACTCCTCAGTAGGTCTTCTACATCTTTAAGATGCTTTGTAGTAATTGTGTCCCTAATTTTACTTTCAACTAGGACAATCGTTGAAAATGTATCAATTCTTAGTCTTGTAGAGTTTCAAAGCAAATAGCATACATAATTTTTTTGATGGGACAGGGTCAATATAGTCAATGATGGTATGACGCAAGACATGGAGAGTTTTTTTAGTTATGTTTTCAAATAAAAATTATATTCTTTCATAAGAGGGATAATATACCAAGTCAGTGTAAAACTTCTTAATGAATAGATTTGTTTGACCATATATTCACATAACATGAGTGTGGGGAATATGAACTCAAATACTTTAATCTACTATAACTGAGAGCATAGAGGTATAGAAATAGAATTGGGATATATAATGAAATTCTTTTTAAAGCATCAGCAGTGTCATAATGTATCATAGTTTTTTTAGTACTAGATGGTAATGTATCATAGTTTTGAATTCTATGAATTGATACTCTACATGACATATAGAGGTAGAATGCTAAATAAGACATGAACGCTTCTTGGGAGTCCACTTAGTTTTATAGGGGAAGCCAAATTTTTTGGAACCTAATACCATAATATATAGAGATTGCTCCTTGTGATTTGACTATATAACTAACTTATCTTTTAATTGGAATTAAATGATTTCTTCATAACTACTGCTTTAAAATTAATAGCATGTGCAGTTATTAGAAGCTTTCTAAACCTAAGAGGCAAATCCAATTAACCTCTAATGGCTTTAGTGGGTTAAGCCTCATAGTTTCATATCTGTCCTTGTGTATTATGTCAGGAGCCAACTTAATTTTTTATGAGCTAGGAAAACTTAACGTTGAACAATAATCCAGTATCTTTTTTAGCACTAGCGGTGCCCAACCCAAAATGGAGCTACCACGCATCTTTATTTGCAATTGAGCCAAACAAAGGGATTATCATAAATAAAAAATTCCCAAGTATCCCTTAATTATCAGCTTAGGAAGCCATATAAGACGGTGAGGATGCTTTGGGGAAAATTTTGTCCAGCGCCGCTTTAGCTAGCAGATCATGGCGGACAGCATTGGGGTGGGAGCATCAGCAACATGGGCATAAGGGAGTATAGCTGTGGGTTTTCTTCATTTATGAGGCTGGAGGTGTCCATCGCCTCAACATATTAATAAGTTTGTGCTTAGCAAAAGTGATGTGAGCAGCACACAAGTAATAAACTTTATGCGCTGGCAGGTTTGGGATAATTTGGGTCAAAAATAAAAGTTTTTTCCACATTGATGCAAGCGCAGCTCGCACCAAAAGCAATTCCCTCAATTTCATATTTTGCATCTTTATTAAAATTGGAGAGGAAATTTCAGATAGGAATACTATCAACTAGGGATTCCATCACCTTATGGAGATGCTGGCGGAGGAGGGTGTTGGCATGGGAAGCTTCATCTTCCACTGCCATTTTATTTATATTTATATAATTTGGGAAGCCGTTTTTAGAGCAAAAATGGCAGTGGCGTGAATCCATACTAATAAAAAACTCCTCCAATGTGAAATCCATCTTGACATTAAATGGCCAGTTGCCATCATTGATCCAATTGAGAAACTTGAATGGATTACGCTTGCCAGTGCTGGCCCAGCCTCAGGAGTTGGTGCAGTGGCAGAAACTGATTGGCTGAAAACTGTTGACCACAGAAGCTCAGCCAAAACTGTTTCAGCCATTGACTCAGGATTCTGTAATCCAGTCAAATTGTTTAAATTTTTAGAATTTTTAAAATTTTGATTGGCTGCTACTTTTGAAGCAGCGCCAGAATTTTCTAAGGATGGGGGAAAGAGGATCACGCCCCATTTGAAGAATTTGGGCGTGGCTGCAGCTGGGTGACTCCAGAAGGAGGAATGGCAGAAGTGGAAACTGCAGGGCACTTGCGCTTTGATTGATCCAATTTGAAGTACAGGGGAAAAATTCATGGGCTTTATCGCCTGCGCCCAAAAAGGGGTGATATGGGGCAGATCTATTGCTGTACATGGGGGAATTATGAGATAATCATTGCAATGGAAAGGGTGGATTGTTGCAAAGGCTTGAGGACCTGTCAAATGATTAACCCTATTGGGCACCACAAACTGTAACACAGGGTCTGCACCATAAATGGCCAAACCCTCCGTGAGTTCATGGTGGAGGCTCTCAGGAAAGAGATGGGAAGGCAACCTGGCAAACTGGACCACCAAATTGGCCTCATCCAGGATCTGTTTGTGAACCATGGGAAGCGTATTTTCTTTAAAAATTAATGACAGCTTTACTGCTGCCATTACATCAGCTTCAGAGTGGAAGACAAGGTCAAAATACCCCTTAACCCTTTCATTGATCTTTAAAAAAAAATCCTCTATTTTTGGCCCTTAACTTGAGCAAAAAATTACTTACCTGATGTTCACACTTTTTAAGTTCATTTTGGTCCTTGTCATAACACGAATATTTAATAAATTTTGAAATAAATCTATGCAAATATCATTTTTGGACGCATATATGCGTTTTTAGATTTAAATACCCCTTGGTTTTTGGGTGAATATATGCGTTTCTAGATCTACATCACCCCCATTTTTTGGACGCATATATGCATCAAATCATTAAAAGGGTTAAAGGGGCGGGAATTTTTAAAACTGGCGGATTGAGAAATTACCATGGCCATCTCAATGATGGCCACTATCACATATGGGAAGAGATTCCCAAATTGATTTGAAGGCAAAAATGAAAGTTACTCTGGGGGAGCACCAACAGGCTCTGGAGCACCACCTGGGAAGTTGCAAGATGTTGGGACAAGTCCCAAGGGGGACATAACACCCAGTAGCATTAGGGGGGCTATCAGAGCTAGCTCAGGCACACTTTGTTGGCAGCCAAAAAACGCCATAGGGCAGCGCACTGCCACCCCACAATGGGGCAGCAGGCGTTAATTGCATTAACATTGGTGAGTTTGGCTCAATTGAGCGGCTGTTTTTTTAATTCAAATTTGGCTTTGATTTTAGAAATTAAAGTGAAAGAGAACTAACAGAGATCCAGTATCTGATCTGATAGACCCTTGATTTTTTAAACCACCACCTATACTCAAATTCTGGAAGATCCAAACTTGGGATCTACAGCTAATAGACTTTTGTTAGAAGTTTTCAGTGAGGTTATCTGAGGTTTTTGTAAAGGACAATATTGAGGTTTTTTAAATTAAATTTATTTGAGATACGCTGACCAGGGTATGGACATTACAAAAACAGAAACTCCAAACAGAAAAACCAAAAACATAAATAAACCATTCAAAAAGAGCAGCAGGACACACAAAAAAACGAGAAAATAACCTACCAGGTGGCACAGTGGTGAGCCGCTTATCCCACCATGGCGGAGGGAAAGGGGGATCAGGAGGATCACTGACTTCCACATTGTAGAGGCGGATCAATGCTGATAGCAAGGGGGTTGGGGCGTCCATGAGGTGAGGGTTGAGGAGAGGCAGATAATCATTGAAATTAACAATTTGGGCCTTGAGAATAGCCTCTATGAGTTTGGAAACATGGTGTTCAGCTTGGATATGGGCGTCGGGAAGCTGAGATAATTTTGCAATGTTGGCCCTGGTGACACGTGTGGATGGGGGAAAATCTGCCAGTTCAGTGACATGCTTGACAGCAGTGATGGCAGCTTCAGTGAGGCGTACAATTTCACCTTTTGCAATAGCATGGAAATTGGGGAAAATTCAGTAAAATACAGTTCTTCTTCAAATTCAGTGATGGATTTTTCCATGGCTTCACGGAGATGGTGACATTTGGGTGAGGCCACCTCGGCTTTAGCAAGCTGGTGGTTATTTTGGTAAGGGGTTGCATTTGGTTTGAGGACTTATTGTTTGGGCGAGAGTGGGGCATCAAAGTCTGAATTCAGATAAGGCTCTAAATTGAACTGGTTTAAATGGAGGTAGGACAATTTCACCAGATTTGGACACTATATCCAATAAGTCCCAGGGATTTTGGTTGACTTGGATTAATTTGATGATAGGTGGCTGTGGTTGAGAAAATTTTGTGGTAGGAGTTTATCTGGATTTAACATGGGTCTAAGCCTGCACCTAATTTGTTGGCATGGGTGTAAAATGGTTGGCTTGGGTTTGTGTTGCTATATTTTGCTTCTGATTCATTGAGTGCATGACCTGAGGGGTGAAGGAAGCCAAAATCCTCACTTAAACGCTGTTGGTGTGGCCTCATGGTTGGAGTTTGCAGTGTTCGCAGAGTGTAATTTGTATTGACATGATTTTTTTGTATGGTCCAACTCATGGCAGAGGGGCAAATTGTGCAACCGTTGTCAATGCAAGCCCAAAAGAAAATGGTCAGGTTCAGATGGGATATAGGCATGTGGTGGGATGTGCTGGGCCATGTTCAGCTGGTGGGGGGTAATGATGGCCTTTTCCTGAATGCTGAGAGGCACTCAGCACTACTTGGGACAATGAATTGGAGGATAAGGTCTTTTCCATTAGTTGACAGCCCTGGCATCAGCTCCTTATATAGTGTTTGAGGGGGAAGGTGCAAGGGGAGGTTTTCAAAGGTCACTACAAGTGTGGCATCATCTGAAAGACGTGTTTGAGTGGTAGTAATGGGTGTGTTTTTGTATAATAATGGTGTTGCTTCTGCAGTGGCCGCGTCCTCTTAAGTGAGGAATCCTATATCAAAATAGCCCTAATAAAGATGGAAGTCTAGAAATCCTGCCAGTGCGAAGGTGGCCATTGCCAGCTCAAATATTGCTTTGTCAGCATATGGGAAGAGATGGCCATACTCAATGTGGAAGCAAAAGTTATTAGTGCAGAGAGGAAGGGCTAGGAGATGGGGTCAGGTTGGGTGGACTCATGCAAGGTGGAGTGCTAAGTCCCATAGAGGGACAAATTGGCCAAATGTATTTAGTGGACTGGATGAGTCAGTCCACATGCATTTGCCTGACAGGCGGTAAACGCTAGTGGGTGGAGCGCAACTGCCCCATATTGGAGTGGCAGGCAGCGGAGCCAAGGGAATGGCTGTAAATGGTGTTGCAGCAAGTTGATGGAGGTTGAAATTAGATTTTTTTATTAAAATTTCTAAAAGTGGGATTGAGCAGAAAGAAAAGCCCCATTATTGAGGTCTTTAATATGTTTGAAAGTTCTTTGTTGTACAGAGCCTGACTTTAACTGGAGTAACTGAAAGTGATATCTTATTGGGTAGTTGTCCATTTACAAATAAGCTATATTTTAGTTTTCACTACCTTGAATAGAACTTAGCACTTCAACTTTAAATGGAGATTCCAATACAAAGCACTCAGAGGTACTAGGCACAGAATTAATACAAAGCATATGTGATTCTCCTGAAAAGGAGTCTTTTTTCTCAATCTGAATAATCTTTTGCTACATTCTTTTGAGGGCGACAGAAGCGGTTATCCATGATATGATTGGTACTTTGCAATAGACAATATACTTTTTTCTAATTAGAATACTCAAGAAGCGCCACAGCTAAGGTATGAAGACGAAAATTAAGTACAGGGCGAGGAGGTCTGGAAGTCTTACTGAGATCAGGGGTTACTTCCATAAGAGCTTCTTTGATGTGTAGCAGAGAAGCTAGTTGTGTTTGATAACCTTGAGATACAACTGAATAATAGGTTTGGAGTTGAACACAGAAAAGGCAGTAATATTAATGTTATCTAAGGTAGGTCAATTTCCTTGCAATTAGATTTTTTAGCATTGAAAAAGAAATGTTGAACAAGCTCATGGATGGATACATTTTAATTAAAACTTTTACCATAAAAGCCTATTTTTGGTTATCTAAAGTTATATCACTTCCAATTTTTTAAGTGAAGTGGCACTAAAATCTTCCCAAAGTGGCAATTGATTAGGTGCAGAACCATGATGGCTTGAGCAAATTAAATAAACAAGTGATAGTGCTTAACTTATGTTAGTCAATATCTATATCCAGAGCACTTTTGTAAACATAGGTGTTGAGTAGTTGACTAGACCTAATCTTTAGGTGACTTGATAGGGACATAATAAAGTTATATTATGCCTAATTTATTATGAATTATATTGAAGATATTAATAATTAGGAATCAAAAAAGATTCTAAGTATATGTGAAGATTAGGATCCGCGGCTATAGATTCCACTTAATAATAATTGAATAGATAACATGGGCCTAAGGGATTTTTGATTAATTTAAACTTATTAATAGTTGACTTAATGACCCAAGCTCATAGTCTTTGTTGGTCTATGTCAAAATTAGTTTTTAATGTTGATTGAGTTTTTATTCAAATTACTAATTAGTGGTATGAATTGCCTTGGTATGTGCTACCGTTGCTTGAGAAAAGTGATGGTTTAGTTATTTTCAGACGCGTCAGAGGAAACGCTGTCTTGAAACAATTGTCAGTTAGACAATCACAAGGCTGAGCTGAGTTACTGCAGAGCCTCATATTTCGTAGATCCTCAGAAGTCTTCATTGTGATCCACTGGCTAAGTGCCAATGAGGAAAGAGGTGTCATGGGTGAGGTGTGGTTAACATCATGCACTATAAATTATTCTAATTTCATACAAATAAAATACAATCTTTTAGAATAGCTGTTTTATGTTTAATACAAGATTTTTGTATTTAATACTTTTTCATTGTATAATGTCAAGGAATTGCTTGAGATCAAGAATATTAGGGCAGTGAGCCATCATAAAAGTAAACGACAGAATAATACAGCCTCAAAGTGTCATTTCCAAAGATTTTATATCTTGACTACTGTCCCTGTCTAGTCTATTGTCTCCATACAATAGGCACTTAAAACACCAACTTATCTCTAAAGAAGAACCAGATCATCTGAAGTAGGCCAAAACTTCAACAATAAGAAAGTAAAAAGCTACGTCCTTCTCAGGATTGCACTACTATTAGAGGAGGTCTTATGTGAGTTTCCAGGATGAGTAGGCTGAGTGACACATGGATCAATGTGTGAGATACAAAGTCAGCTTGAGATCAAATTTCACCTAAATGTTCATGCAGTTAAATGGCATCACCTTGATGGCTCAACTCATTTATATTTTCAAGTAAAAGATCAATTTTTTTAAAAGCCGTGCTAAGGGAAGTCATGTAGGCGAGAATTTGATTTAACATGTCATAAATTTTATATTTGATACATCAGGGATCTGCTAGTGCTAGGCTACAAAGTATGAGGACTACTGGCCTTTACTGTTTTGCCTTTCTAGACGTAACTTTTCTCCAAAAGTCCAAGGCAACCCACCAACCCAGAAGATCAACAACTTCACCTAGGCGACATTAAACCCTCTTAGGAGTGCACCAGTGGTCCTCAGCCCCCTTCTTGGGTGGCCTGACCCCTTGCTACTTCTCCCTCATAGCCGATTGCCAGCCCCTCTTGGGCAGCACGAGCAAGTCCATCCCCATCGCAGGTAGCCCAGCCCCTGGCTGCCTTAAACCCTTATGGCATATGGCCTTCAGTTCCTCATTATTAAGTGGCTGGTTGGTCAGGTTTCCATGGGGCTACTGTGTAGTGTTGAGGTATGGGATCTGATAGTTCTAATTACTCCAAGTGCTACACAGCACCTACCTTGGAAAACTCCAGTCCCATCTTTACTAATATAGCTGCTAACACTAACAACTAATAAAAGATGGGCGCAAGAGAGATCTTAATTAATAGGAAAATACAACTATTTATACCTAGGCACTTTTCTGGAAATCCACTGCCCGCCTATCAACATCCATTGGTATCCATTTCCAGTAACCCACTCAATCATTAGCCTTCCTCCGGCAATTGTTCCCTCTTAATTGGATGCACTCAAATACCATAATATAAGGTTGAATCATCCTTGGCATCAGTTGTCAGTTCATCGTATATAAATTACTAAAACAGGTATCATCAGATATACTTGACCTTTAGTCGCCAATAGTTAAAACCCTAGGCAGAACATGGTCATTGCTTTGTTTACTTAGCAGATTTTGAAACCTTCCACCATAATGATTATCCTCAGCATAAGTTGCTAGCTAATCTCAATTAAAAAATTAGATCATCCTTTGAATTCAATTGTCAGTGATCCCAAACACCTTGGCATCAAAGTATTGATCTGTCATATATAATTATTAATATGACAAAGTTCTTTGCTCCAGTCACCAGTGTTGAATTGCTAATAATTAGTTATTATAACTGGTCAATAATCTTTGGCATAAATTTCTAGTGATCAATAACATAATTTTTATTGGGGGTTGGCCCTGATAATTTCATATTTGGCAGATTCACCAAAATAACTTGACCCAACTAAATGGGGAGTACAAATCTTCACATTATTATTAAAATACTATTAAAATGTGGTAATTAGTCAATCTGATGGCTCAATTAATGTCACCCTAATTTTTGATGAGTTATGGGAGGAATTTATCTGGTTATTTTTCTGACAAGGCTGTCAACTACACTTCTAAAACTTGAAGCAGTCTCCTTAAGCTTGAGAGGGTGTTTCTCAAGATTAAGGACTCTTTGCTCCAACCCTTGTTTAAAGATGATTAAAGAAGACAAAGCCTCAAGCTTGCCATGATGGTATGATAAAGGAAGTTAAGTGCTCATGGGAACCAATTTTAGGTAATTTTACTTCCTCTGGTGAAGCTCCTAACTGGGCATTGAGTAGTTGCACTTGGTGTAACAAGGAGTTGTATCTATCTTCAGGGTTCTCAGAATTAATACTGGATCCATGGGGTCCAGGGACCAAGGGGCTGGGCCTACTCAGACTTTCAGGGCGCCCATGCTCTTTAGGTCATCCAGGGAGCTAGGTACATCAGGAATTCTGGATGTCCAACTTTTCCAATGCTTCCATGGGGCTAGGATCACCAAGCATCCTCAGAGGACCAGATAGCTCTAAAACATCCAACGTTTAATAAGTTTGTTTGATTAAAACTTTTTTATAATTAATCTGGTTTCTCAGATATTCTCTTAGGGCATTTAATAAAGATTTTACTTCAGCTGCCATTGAATCATTAGCTAGATTCATCATAGTTTACAAAGACTATTTCACTTTTATATTGGATAAGAACTAAGGCTCCACACTTAAATAGTTGAATTCAAAATATATGAATTAGTCAATCATTTAAATATAAAGAAATAATTAAACTACATTAATATAGGGAGCCGCAATCTTGTATCTCACCTATTAGTATTTGATTCAATGACTCAGTCATGGAATCCCCATAGTAGGGTTTAATAAAATTAGATTTTAGTGTCAATAATATAAAATTAAACCAACTTTGTAATTGGTACCATAAATACGTGTGCACCGCACTTATATAATTCAACGAATTTGCAGTTATCCTTTCCAACTGCATTAAGAAAAGTTGATATGTCTTAAATTATTCCTTGTTACGCCAAAAAGAATTACAATATAGGAAAAGCGTTGGAAGTTGGTGATTCAGCAGGAAACCTCTTATGTAGTAATTAACTTCAAAATCCTGTTTACAAACCACTGGTTAGGTGGAGGTGCAAAAAGAGAAAATATGGGCAAAGGATAATTTAGCATCAGAAGTAACCCTATTTATACCATTAGAGTTGGCAAGTAAAATAATGTTTAGAGTTCAAGTTCAAGTTTTTTTGGCTTTAAATTATATTTTATGTTCTAATTATATCTTTAAAATATCTTTAATTTCAGTTTTAGATATAAATTTTAGCTTTGGTTATTTTTAGTCAGAAAAATGTTACCTAAAATAAACACTTTTACAAAAATCTCTTAGATATCCATTACGCTCTGATGTATTGAAATAGTACAATATTATAATAATACTGAAGATTATAGCATGGTTAGCCATAGTGTTTTTAGTGATGAGAACAATATTGCATACAGAACTGAATATCATAAATTTACCTTAAGAAAAACCATATATCAGTATATTGTCTTTGTACAACTTACAGCTAAAACAGAATATATATTGCTAAAGTGAAGAACCAGCCACTTGCAGTAGCAAGATCTCCAATACTGGCACTTATGTTTGAAGTGGAGGATGGTGTAATAAAGAGCAGGGTAAGCACACAATCCATATCGATTCTTCATAACTATTACTTTACATACAAGGAACAATTATATAACTGTATCTTATTTCAACTGGAATGATGTACTCATAACTACCTATCTGAAAAATCAATCTCTCATGAAGAGATAAACTGGTTAAAATAGCAATTTCAAAGGGATTCCTCAATTTGGACAAAGAACAGAAAATAGTTGTAGCAGCCTTTTTTGCCAACATAATCAAATCGCTCTGTGGTAAAGATACATAGCCTATGACTAATTGAGCGTAGCACAAATAAGGAGCAGTCTAATCAAGATTGAGAATATCTCTCTATATATAATTAAGCCTTTCAGCTTTCTCATAGGAAGGAATCTGGTTCTTAAATTTCCTTGGTTGCCCAGGGCAGTAAGGAACAGAAGTTTTTAATTTGTTTTAGATGGTACTGAAAAGTTAAATGGCTGTAAAGAAGCAATGGCTAGGCACTTTCACTTATTTGGGGTTTAATATGTTGGCATCTATCCTGGGTTATGACAACTATATTGTAACTATGAGATTGGGGAAAAACTAAGTATATATTAGTAGGAGAAAATATAC
Source organism: Massospora cicadina (assembly GCA_022478985.1). Taxonomy (NCBI): domain Eukaryota; kingdom Fungi; phylum Entomophthoromycota; class Entomophthoromycetes; order Entomophthorales; family Entomophthoraceae; genus Massospora; species Massospora cicadina. The sequence continues at coordinate 110,446 of JAKSZP010018448.1, read as the reverse complement.
ACTAATTTTATTAGTTACTATTTTTCAATATTATTAAATGTGCCAGTGACCTGAGGCAGATAGAGCGCCTAGGTCCTCCTCATTCAGGATCTTCACTCATCATGCAATAAGAAGGTCATATCATGGTCTTCTCTTTTATATGGCTTCTGGATTGTCATATTCTATTGTTCTAAAGATTCAGGGTTGCAATCCTGAATACTTGGAAGTGGTTGCATCAAGTGAAGATCCTTGAGCCCCTTTAATAATCCTTGCCATTTTAGAAAAGGATTCATTAAAAAACAATCTATACAATTCTTAAAGGCGTATTACTAGATGGAAGTATTCAAATGATTTGTTGTCCAGATTTGTAGTACTTTTGGAATGTTCTTCAGTACAGACGTTGACAGAGTCTTTACATCCTACTACCCAAATTAAAAATGATTATTGCGCGACATCATGCAGCAATTACTGGACTAATAACTTTACTAAAGATCTCAATCCAGGATGTGCAGGATCAAAAAGAATAATTATAAGTTAGCTCTGAAGAAATATCAACTAGCTTATAATCTAACCATATCCTGGACACATAGACCTAATAATGAGTATCTGAGTTAGCACAAATTTGAATGACAGACTGCACAAAATTTGAAATTTTCTTTTAGGAAAGAGAAGTTATAGAATAAGGGGTTAACAGTGTAACTCAGCTACTATGCATTCTAAAGAATTCATGATAGTAAACATGAAAGTTAAAAGGTGTTGGTAACACAGAACTTTGGTGGCTTTATCAATGAAATAGCACTCAAGCTGAAGATGAAATATTATTTACTCGTGAAATAATTATTTTTGCCTCAAAAATTTAGGATTTATAAAACTGAAATAAGAAAATTTCAATGTTCAGTAGATAAATTGGGTTGTTAGATTTGTTAGATTAATGGAGATGTTACTTTTATAAATAATTCAAATAATACTCTAAATGGAATGACTAATTATTTAAGAATTTAATCAAATAACAAGGCCAACCAATAGCTAAACCCAAATGTCAAATTTTTATGTTAAAGTGAGGAAATTGTGAAAAGGAAATTAAAAACCAAGGCTGTGTGGACTGATGGCTTTTCTTTCTCATAACAATCACTTTAGTTACTATGATTCAATTTTAACAGCAAATTTGGATAATCACATACAGGAAAGATGGGCAGCTTTAATAACAAAAATAATACAACATGGGCGAGCATCGCGGCAAGTGGTGCGCTTAATGGTGCAACCAAGGGCAAGAAACGCCCTGGAGGGGGACCAGGAACCCAAGCCATAAAAAAATTGCAAACTCAGACACCATCTGGGTTTATGGTATCTACTGTAAAGCACGCACAATACATGTACATTCAATTCAACCAACCTTTGTCAAAGGTGGAACATGGGATTAGACTCTTCCTTGGGGATGAGTCACTGACCCTGTGGGAGAAAACATGTGAGGCACATCCCTCACTTTTCCCTCACGCGGTGTATGTAGCCACCAACAACATGGGCCACAGCTGGATCAATATTGGTTTTAAAACAGCTGATGAAGCTGATGCCGCAGCAAAAATCTGCGTGGAAATTGCCCTCCCTGAGGGCAAAAAAATTGTGCACACCGCGCGCACCAGATGGAACAAAGTGAAAACTTTGTTTATCTCCTTTGACTTGCTCCCCACCAACCTTCCTCATAAGGTAATTGAGGAGGAGCTCCGCAAAGTTCTTGTGGTCTACAGAGAAATCCAACAACTCGAATTACAGCGATTTTGCTTAATGCCCAACCTGTGCATGGGCAAAGCTATCGCTGTAATAAACCCCTTCCCAGAAGTGGAAGAGGATTTATCCAGAATTCCCCGCGCAGAAGAATTTCACTTCACAGATGGGGGCCAGTCAGCTGCATTCTGAGCTACACCGGAACGCGCACCACCCATTTGCAACCACTGTGGCTCACTGGGCCACAAGGAACATGCATGCCCTGTAAAAGAGGGCTAAATGGAAAAGATTTTTGTGAAGAAGCTATGGATGAAGATAATGAAAACTTTGCTAAAATGACTGATGGCCACCATCCATTCCGTTGGGGTGAAGATGGACTATACTCCATTGTGGACCCAGTTACAAGTAAACAGTGTAAAGCAGCACAAAAAGCCTATAAGAGAGCAGTGGCTGAAGCGGCGGCACATATGGAATCCGCCATTAACCTTGGATAAATTTAGGAGGATATTTCAGATATTCACCGAACCAACCAAACAGAACAATATGCCCAGGTCAAAAATTTTCACAGTAACCAGATTGAGCCACAAAGCGTCATCAGTCATGCACATACTGAGGAACAATGCAACCTCAATTTGGGTGAAAATGCGGTGCACAACGCAACAAAGTTGAACCTCAAAAATATAAAATCTAATCAACAACCCGCATCAAATCAACATGAGACCTGTGCAGGAAAAGTTGATGCAAATGCAAAAAACTGCAATTCCCTTAAATCATTGGGTCAGATAAAGGGAACCAACAATGGCAGTGAAAGAGTTGGAGTACAGACGCGGAGCATGGCCAAAATGAGCTGCAGTGGGATAGGACCAGAGGGTCCTCCCAACCGCTCCTGAGGCGCCACAGGCACCTCAGTGTCAATAGGGATATTAAATATTGTGGGAGCCAGGGCTCATACGTCCCAAGCCAAAAAGCTGGCATTCCTGCAAAAACCTCTTGTAGACATCTTGGCCATCCAAGAAACCCACTGCCTACAAGGGGAAGAAGAATCCTGGACAACCAGGGTTGCACCATCACAATCAGTATGGATGTCTCACTGTGGGGTGATAGTTCAAAACAACAAAAAATTTAAAATTACAAATTCATCATCACACTTGCACGGTCAAGTCCTGGTAGCAACAATCACATGCTAAGATGAAATAATTTCGTTAGCATGTATCTACGCACCATGCACTGCAACTGAGAGAAAAAAAATTTGAAAAAATTTCTACTCTCACCCTCCCACCAGATATCATCATGTTAGGTGATTTCAACTGCTGGGATAATCCCAATACAGATTGATGGCCTAATCCCAGGGGATACCCACCTGGACACATTGAATATCGCACAATGAAGGCATCTCTTGGCTTACAGGATGCTCTTCCCCCCAATTTACCAATCCTTCCCCATATGATAAGACCCAACATATGTGAGGGACTGCTCATATTAATGAGTCATATTGACCACATCCTCATCCCACAATCCCACCACTCAAGAATCTCCAAATTTACAACAAAAAAGATCAATTTTTCTGATCACCAATTAGTTATGGTGCAGTTAGCGCCAACCCAATCCCACACACAGGTGTCTCCTTGGAGAAAGCTTCACCCAGAAAATATAAGATTGCCTGAGATATCTGACTGGGTCAAAAACAAGGCTACAAACCCAGAATTCAAAGCCCCATTCACTTCAGATCCCATCAGAACATGGGAAAATTTCAAAAAAGATTTAATCAACAAAACCTGACATATTGCATCACACAAGTACACCGCGGACACAGCCACAATCAAGCGTAACTTGGCAGAACTAGACCACCTGGAAATAAATACTCCGAGATCTGGCTATAGCCCTAACTGGGGACACAAATGGGCAGAAATTTCAGCCCAACTTAAAAATCTCATCTTTGAACACCAACACAGAATCAAAGTATTAAACAAAGGTAAGTTCATAAAGGAAGGCAAAACCTGTTCAGCATACTTTTTCCGCCAATTCCACTCCCGTGGAAACCAGCCCACATGCACACAGGTCTGCAAGACCAACGGCACCGTGGCAACTGACCCTGAGGAGGTCAAGGTGGAAGTACACCGCTATTACACCGAATTATATCGCAATATGGCAACAGATCCACAATAATTAAAGAATTTATTCAAACTGCCAAGATACAAAGTACACCACCAAATTACAATATACTATCCCTTATCACACGGGAGGAGCTTTGGGAAACAATTTGCAGTGCACCACGTAGGAAATGCCCAGGGCCTGATGGGATACCCTACAAATTTTACAAAAAAATATTTTCAACAAATTGCCCCCCTCCTATTGGCGTCAATGAACCAGAGTTTGTTGGAAACACGCCTATTACCAGGAGGCCATGAATCCTACGTTATAACCTTGTATAAAAATGGTGACAAGTTGGACCTGGCTAACTGGCGCCCAATTGCACTCTCCAACACTGACACAAAAATTCTAACAAAAATTTTAGCAGCTAGATTAGGCGCAATTGCATCTGACGTCCTATCACCCAACCAGTTTGGGTTTATACCAGGGCGTTCAATCTGGAACAACATACACCCTGTTGCAAACATTTTCCAATCCAAAGCAACTGGTGCCCTGGTCTTCTTGGATCAGGAAAAGGCGTATGACCGTGTTAGCTGGCCATACCTAAAAGAATGTCTACATGCCTTCAAACTCCCACCAAGGTTCATAAGATGGTCGATGCTCCTAACAGAATCTGCAACCATGGCTGTATGCGGCCCTGGATTCCTAACAAACAATATCAAACCACACAGAGGGCTCAAACAAGGGGATCCCCTCAGCCCACTGCTATACAATTTCAGCTTTGACCTGCTCCTCCAAGTAACTGACTCACGTCTCATGGGGATAACCGCACAAGGACAACCAACAGTCAAGATACTGGCCTTTACAGATGACTGCGTAGCAGTTATAGCAAACAATGAAGATGCCCAACAGCTGGAACACACTCTAGAGGAATACTCCAAGGTGAGCAATGCATCGATCAACAAAAGGAAGACAGAAATCATCCTCTTAGGCAAATACACAAACAATTGGGCCACAACATCAGAACCTCACACCAACACTCAAAGAAAAAACCCAATCATTTTACCCTTTGCAACACCTCCCACCACCAACCCTGTCTGACACCTTGAAATCTGGCTAGAATCAGGGGGATATGCTAATGAGACAATGGAAAGTAACCTGTTACAACGGGTATCCAAACGCGTCGCTTCCCTCAAGGGAAGAACCCCAGGACTAACAGGACGAGTTACAGTTGCTAATTCGCTCATCCTCCCAATACTGTGGTACCAGGCCCATGCGATAGCCTTCTCACCTACCTTTATAACCTCAATTCGCGCGCTTATCCAGGGCTGGCTGTGGCCTGGCTCTCACCCTCCTATACGGATGGAAACACTATTTGGCCCACGCTCAAGCGGAGGCATGGGACTAATAGATTTTGAGAGCCATGCCAATCACATCCTAGGTACCTGGATAAAGAAAATCCTTGCTCCAGACCTCCCGCAACAACTTTGGTCCAGAGCAGCAAGGTCTAACTTTGCACAGGCGCTCAAATTAAACACCCCACATAGTCCACCCAGACTACTTTCATACCTTGCCAAGCACCCTACTGCAACGGGTCCACATGGAACCTCCCCTCATTTCAAACATATCCTCTGAACTATCCGCCATATGGGATGGACCATAGAGAACACGGGTACTATACATGGAAGGGGATGAGCCAGCCCCCAATTCAAATTAAGAAACCCAGAAAACCACCCCCAAAGAGATATGCTCACAACAACCACAAACATAGCTAGGATAGAATACCTAGATATGTTGGACATTCCTTATGATTTAACCACACAGAAGGTAATGTGGAAAATGACTCACCACCCACTCCTACAGCTGAGGACAAGAGCAAACGCCTGGCGCTGTCTGAGAAGGACCTATAGGATGGCGGACCATTCCAACTCCCTTCACAAAACATGTGCAGTATTTGTAGGGGAGGGATCCCTACACCACCGCCTAGAAACATGACCCCAACCAAAGCTATATGGCAGGAAGTCGCACGCCTGCTTAAGGTCCAAAATGAACAGGAATTCTTGATATCAAAGAGCATTTTTGCGCTCCACATTGAGTCACCAATCCCATCTACCCTCCGTTCCCTAATAAGACCCATTGCAATGTGGACAATTTACACAATTGCATTAGATGCATTCAAGGGCACGGTCCCAACCATTCATATAGTTATCAACAGATTCCATGTCCACTTACTGGAGCACTTCCAAGCCTGGCTCTATGGATATATGAGACCAAGGCAAAAAGTGCTCATAGAATCATGGTTCCCACTCTGGTTCCTTCACACAGACCCTTTCCTTCACACCTGCTCCATAGCAGGGGAAACCCCCTCAGAGTAGTGCACCAACCCCCCATACCTGACAGTCCCGCTTGCAACAGGGGTAACTTGAGTACCCTGGGGTGCCCAATTTTTTTATATTTCTTAGTTATTCTCTTAGCTTCACATATATTTGGTAATGTCTGTCCCCTGGTCGGCTTACCTCAGTTAAATAAAAGGCTGTGTGGACTGATATATCTTATCAATCTGTGATTTAAAGAACTTGATGATGGTTAATGTAAATAAAACTAGAACAAATCTACTAGCTACAATACCTGAGAATAATATGAGGAAGAAATTTCAAAAGTCTATACAGAATTCATTTTAGGGTCACGTCAGCAAATGCTCAATAACATGGTTGCTTTGCCAAACTAAACGCTTTAACCCAAGGCGCTGTACCTTAGCGTTATAGACACCTTAAATAAGTGAAGATTTTGAGATAATTGACTTACCTGAAAGGGACAATGACAACTATATTCCTTTAGATTTTCCTACATTTGATAATAATGGAACTGTGGCAACTTTAGCTATAAAATTTAAGTTAGTTATTTATAAGGATAGTTAATGGGATAAAGCTGCTACATTTATCAACTGTTTGGTGAATGGAGCAACAATTTGATCATGCCACATTAGGATGACGACCAAAAACTGCTGAGGCCTATAAGGCCATTCTACTTGATTTTGGAAGTGCTAAACGTATGACTACTAAAAAACAATCTATAAAGTATAGCTTTCAAAATATAGTTCAATCATTAAATTTACATATTGTTTTTTAAAAGCTCAGGTGCTTCTTGACACCAAAGATATAAGTTTACTACCAAAATTGCACTAAAAATTTAATGCAACCATGTTAAAACTTGATGAACAAACTATTGCTAGAATTTGTGCACAACCTCAATACATTTATATTAGTAAAACTACTTATATGATGTTCTAAATTTTTTATCCTCCTAACATTGGCGCCAATCCTGGAGATATAGTCACTCCATTGAAACCAATTGACAACAACGGAAATATTTTCACCAATAATCATGCAAAAAAAATCAATTTTTACCAAAAATGCAAAGGCAATGCGCCCAAAGGTGGAAATTTATTTTCTATTAATGTAATCAGAAAGAACAATATACTTTAAAAATGTCACAATTACAATGTTAAAGCAGTACTTCCAGTTAATTTCTTTGAAGAATGGTGAATATAATGCTCAATAGAAGTGGGATGATTTATTGTGTTATAAGTAACAATCCCTACAGCTCAAAATGACATACAGAAATTGTGGCCTCATTATTGAATATGGAGATTAGTGAAACTAATCCTCCTATTTATATCATGTAGTCTCTAATGACTCTCATGCATGACTTGCACTCAGAAAAAAAGATGAGCCTGAAGAGACAAGATAGTCACTAAATGGTTAATACAGCAAAATATCAAAGTATGCCAGGTGAGGGTTCAAGCCATAATTTCAATACCCAAAGTCTGAAGGGTATAAACATAGATTTTCCCATCAAAACATTCATTAATGAATGTCCTAGCATTGGCAACATACTGAATCACGCTCTTAATTGGTTGGACTTCACCATTGTCAACTAGTAAACTCAAATAATTCAATTTAAAGAAAGAAAATAAAAAAAGGAAAGGAAATAAAAGAAACAAAAGAAAAGAAAAGAAAAGTATAGTAGAGTTTATAGATCAAGTTAAAGTTTTTGGTTCTGGTTTTAATCATCAAAATGTTTCTATCAGATTAAACTCTTTTTTTTAGTACTAGATGGTCTATCAGATTAAACTCTTAATCAAACTCCTTACTCCTTTACTTTTTAGTGTATTACATCTAAGACAATACTATATTCATAAGGGAGATCATAGGGCGACTAGCCATAGTAATTGTAAAATTATTTGAGGTTGTGGGATCCACTGATGGATGCCACAGTATTTTGTTAAAGTGAGAAACTTACTTTTTAAATAAAGGTAATAAATAACGCTTTGTTAAAGTCTTTTATATTTTTATTGTTTAAGTGGGGCAAGCCAAAAAGGTCCTTTATTTGATACTAATATTTTCTATTTAAACTAGTTCAAATCCCAGGACCATGGGTAATTGGGGCTAAAGTGTTATAAAGCTGAGTCATCCAATTTAGGAAATATAGGATTTTGGCCTATCTAATTGAAGATAAATATTTTAATGCAAAACTGACGCATGTGATAACAATTTGATAAATTGTATCCAATCACCAGCGAGTAAAATCTTCTCACCTCAGAGGTGGTCAGACTTGTGTGGTAATGATTTGTTAATTTGCACCCAATCATTGATGAGTAAAATCTTCTCATCTTGAAGGTGATAAGACCTATGTGGTAACAAACACCTCAAATTTGGCCAAGAAGTCAGAGCAATCCTATTATCAGTTCTTACCTTATTAAGCCAATTTTGGTTATAAACCATATTTTCCTGATAGTTAGGATTCCACCAAGAATCTGCCAAGGTCTTTTCACCGTTGGTACTCATATCATTGATAACCACAATATCATTTAAGTATTGGACAGGTGATGGGCCAATCATGGTAGCAGATTCAGGAGCATTCTTACCTCCAACATTCTTTTTCAGAAGTTGAGAAGGAGAATGTCTGACAGAGGTGGGTCAACCTTGGGACAAATATACCACGTCATGAATTTTTCTAGCCGGTACAGGTTTCAAACTCAAAACCTGCACTTGGGGTGGAAGCAGTTTTACCTGCTCAGCTAACCAACCTTAGCCATAGTAATTGTAGTGATAAGAAAGATATTACTTCAAGTCTTAAATTTTAGAGTTTATCTGAGGAACTATCTGTTGTTCTATTGTCTTCATACAATAGATAACTGAAACTTAAAAATTATCTCACTAAAGTGAGAAACCAGTCTCTTGCAGTAGCAATTTTTAACTGATTCACTTTACCAACTTTGTCTTGAAATGAGATCTCCAGTTTGTTAAGGTGTATAGTGAGTATGAAGTGAACAAATCTGATTATTCCTTCATCAAGGCGAGTTAATTGAGACTGCATGTAATTAAAGAGTTGGCAAGATTCTGATATTGCACAACTATTCTTCTTTATTGTGGAGCCAGAGTTGTATAATTCTACAAGTTGGGTTTGTAACGTTTTTGAAAAGTTGAGGGGCTGAAGAAAAAAATTGTTTATGGAAACCTGCTATCTGTAACAAATGGTATAAGCCTGAATGAACACATTTTTGCAAAAAGTGGTCAGTACTTCTTACTCCAACTTGATAAACTTGAGGTTGGCAGTAAAGCTTAAGTCCATCATCTGAGTCATTACAGATAAAGCTCATCTTGGAAAATGGGCAAAGTTAATAGGAGTTGATCAGAATTAAGAATTACAATATCTGTAGCTGTTAATGGTCAGTGGATAAAGTGTTTGGTCCACTACCACGGATGTTGGTATTTAAAAAAATACATGACAGCATAAGGAACCTATACGTTGAATTTATCCATCCACTGACTAAGGATTGTAGTTTCAACAGAGGGAGGAAGAGTCTGAGGCATAGTCACTGTTGTCTGTATTGGTTGTCAAAGTTAAATGAGTCTTGGGAACATCTGGCAGCGAGCACAAGTAATTTTTGTCAGGACATGAAGAGGGAGTCCAGTCATCTTGAAGAGGAAGTCAGGGGTCTTGAAACGCCTAATGTAATAATATTAAAATAGAAGATGAAGGGGAAAACGTCCTTAATCTTAAATTTCTTAAAATTTTCTTAGTACTAACGTGACATAAAAAGACACATTTGAACTGTAATCATTATGTTTTATAGAAGTGTTTGATAATTTATAGGTTGCAATTGGTCAATATATTAGGATGTAAGTATGGACCTCCAAAATAAGATATTTGTACAATTCAATCACCCTTGTTTAATGGGCCTTTACTGTTTCTCTGAAGCATAGTTGTTTAATCCAGAGGATCATGATCAAGTCATTATACCCTAAGGTTTATTTTTTTCTACATTAAACTCAATTTCTGGTTAGACTCTCTGCTCTAATTGGGTCTCAAATAACGCCAATTATGTTAATTCAAACCAAAACTAGTTACCAACTTGATATAGAAACTTATGTTTTAAAAAGGTAAATTTTAATTTTCTTGGATTGTCTAATTGGATTTCAGGTTTAAATTTAATACACATATGATTGGCCCTGTTATTACAGGAGCATATATCTATGGTCATATAATACAGATCTTTCATGTATGCTTGGAGCCAAGTATCAAATAGCCAGTTAATCTAAGGCTGGCCCAAAGGGGATACTGTGCTGATGAACCAATGGGACTTTAATGTAAATACTCAAGCAGCTAGTAAGAGAGATTGTAATTATGAAAATTGGGAACTGGTGGTTGCTCAACTTCCTCCATGGAATGAAATTGATATGTAAACTTGAGACTTTGCTATTTTAGGGCTATAACTCCTTTCAGCTCCCAAGGTTTTGTTGCACAGATTCTTTGTATGTACGACTAATAATCGTAGATAAATAATCGTGGATAAATAGTCTTAGAATATGTGTGTGATTGATACTAGTTTGAGACTAGTATAAAATTTAGCAGTTCATGACCAAATATTTCTCATGCTCTGGATTTTCCTTTGAATAGGTACAATAATCCTTCAACCCGCTGGCGAAGGTAAGCAATTTTTTAGATAACAAGGGAACTCCTCTCCCTTCAGCTCCTCCTTGGAGTTGGCTACACTAGACAATAACAAAACTAAACCTACTGGAAGCATGTTCAGAGGTTCTAAGGGAACTTCTACTATTAAGATTTGACTCCTATGTCTGACTTAGAGGTCTCTCCACAAACTTTCCTGCAATTATAGTTCAGTGGCCTTATTGGTGAAACTTCAATCCCTTTCTCCTGATAACTTAACCTAATACTATTTTATGAGGATCATCCCTTGACGCAGGAACCGCTGATAACTTGACTGTAATATTTATCTCAATGATATCTTATCCCTCTACTCTGCTCCCACAAGTACTCTAAAATAGAAAAATTTATATTACTCTAAATATAATGACTTATCAATTCTTGTTCTGCTTTATTAATTACTGTACAGGGGAATGTATAGGGAATTCAGCGACTAACTCTTCTGTTGGCGCCCCAATTGGGAATGGCAGCCGTTGCCAATGAACTCACCCTCCAGGGTAGCGCAAAATGATACTCCTTCTCATCAGGTTGGTCATGTTCTCTCCCATACTCAAATGCACCCTTTTCTGTATTGAACAAAGAACGTGTTTCAACGCCTTCTTTCAACCTCAGCTATTCACCCCTATCAGGTTAACAACCTTCTTAGTAATAGGACTCTTACCCATAACCAGCATGTCACAATACCCAAAAGGTTGATCCAGTTGCTATTACAGGCGGCATCACTCACCTAGCAACTTCATATTCCCTAGCCAATCAGCAATAAAACCTATTTGTCTCCTACAAGCCAATCTTAAATTGATATGAAAATTGACAACTTAATTGCTTGTTTATTGTTGGGGATCATCCCAGACATAACAAACATCAAACAGGATGATCAAAACCCTGTGGAATAATTGTTAGTTGCTTGGGATAGTTTGCTAATAGTTATTGCATATAAACCAATAACTACCATATCCATTAGAGGACACATCCCCTTAGCGGATTAGAAGATTATAATATTTGTCAGGCGGGATAAACTGGTCATATCCAAGTCCCTTTTTAATGCTATGTGTAACATTATCACAAGACTAATGGGTGTCTTGTTTAATTTTTCCTTCTAGTTAATAAAGATACTTTATACTCATTATTTATATTGCCTTCATCCTTGCCTTTTAAATAGTAGCAATTTTCATATTACTATCCTGTTGTCAGAGTGATTAATGAGCCTAACGAGGCACAGGCACCAAAATTTAGACACTAGAGTTTGACTCTATGGATACAAGGAGTTATAATAATTGTAATGGTCAAGGCGTTTCCTGACTGCCACATTGCTTTAATCTTCCCTAGTGCAATGATTGAGGTCAAGGGTGAGGGGCACAATTTTTACAATTTTTGTAAATGGCAATATGATAATCAGATGCCTCAAAATCAAATTCAAATAAATATTGCAAAGTTGACAAGGAAGAAAAAATCCCTTATAAATGGCGCTCTGGCCAACCAGATGCTACCAAATACAATATTACCAAATGTGGCAATGAGGGAGCAGATGTTCAGAAATGAAGTTCCAGCCAACCAGGTGCAGCTGAGTCTGATGTCCCCCAATTGTGTTGACAAGGATGAAAATGCTTGTAAATGGCTCTCTGGCCAACCAGATACTGCCAACCACAATATTACCAAAAAGGGTGACATGGATAAAAACCAATATAATTGGTGCTTTGGCCAACCAGATGCCGCCACTTCAGTTGAGGCTGGACAAGCCTCTCAGAATTGGCTATCAGGCGAATCAGAGGCCGCCAAACCCCTCTTAGCTAATACAAAATTTAGGAATATGGACGTAGAGAAGGCTCAGGCTTTGAGAACAATTCAAAGCAAAATAATAAACGTGGAAAAGTTTCCACAACTGCGAGGGTACCCAGTCCTAGTTCTAAAATGGTTCTTGACAAGGAAATCGAAAGTCTAGATCCTTATGTTATGCCTGTCATCAAGAAGATGCCCACAAACTCCGCAGAGAACAAGACCCGCTCTTCCTCTTAAGCACTGTATAAATCTGAACTGACAAAGCTGTGTAAAGCAGTTTTGTCTTCTAGAATTTAAAAAAAAACTTGAGAAAATTGAGAATTAATTTAAAAAGATTATAAATCATTTTTTAATTCCTTAAGGGAAACTGCACATGGGCCACAGCTCAGGCTTTGACAGGGCTATAGAGTCTCTATATGCGCTCTCAGGAGGACAGACCCTCTTGCTTGGCGCCAGTATAGTAATGACTGTGGCACAAACTTTCATAGTTAAGTGCTTCCCACATAGTCAGATTAGGGATATTTCCACATCAGAATTATCTTGCTTGTGGGCACTTACCTGGGCGCTCTTGCCTAACTGCTTTGTGGCAGTGTTCAGATACCCCGTCCATAACAATAATGGCCATCATGGTATTTTTCTAATTCCTTTTGTGCTGTCTTGAACGACAACATGAAGGTATAATTTTCCTTTTTTTCAGACTTAAGTAGATTATCCAGGCTGATATGTAAAAATCTTTTGTTATTGCTCAACTTGCTGTCTCAAGGAGACTGTATAGACTTTCTAGGACTCTAATTATTATGTAAAGCTAGCTCAAGTCAGCGTCTTTGGAGTAGCAGTGGCCATAGGGTGATCAGGCGTAGGTTTGAGTTGGTCAGGGATGCTTAGGCAGTGCAGGTTGTAGTCACAGTGTTGTTCATCTTTGAAAATTGATCCGGGGTAGGAATGAGGTTAATGCAGCAAGTATATTCCTAACTAGTTACGTATTGATATCTTAAGATTCATATCCACTGGGAGAGGATTGAGGGCGTCAATAAAAAACACATTGCCCTTTTGTCAACCTAAACTTGGATTCACCTACAGATGCTGCCTCTATCCTCAACTCAATTTTTATTCATTATAAAAATGAGGTTTTGCAGCTTAGCCTTTACCAATTGCTAACTTGTATGATTTTACTGATCCAAATAATTTTGAGGTTCTCTTTAGTCAGCTCCTTCAGTTTCTACCCCTGGGTTTGGACTTGCTTTTGAGTGGAGTCTTTTATTATTACGATTTATTATTAATTTCAAGCACTCCATCTACATTTCAATGAGTCTTTCAATAATTTAATCTTTCATCGCCATCTGATGCTAAAATTTTTGTAATTGGTGAGTATAAATTTTTTGTTCGCCCTAAATTTTGCTAAATTGACAGTCCACAAATTTCCAAGTTGGTTAATAAGACAACCTGTGATACAATAGTTTTTAGCTTTCTGCTTTGGTAGCCATTTTAAACTTTTCTTCTGTTAATAGACATTTAAAAACTTGATAAAAAAATTTACATCTGCAATACACTGAGAGGAAACCCCTCAGCTGTCCATTACCTCACTAGAGATACATACTAGACTAACTTTTAACTTATTATCCAGCTCCTCCACTTTCTGTTGGGTGTTGATTGCCTAACGAGGGTTATATTAAACTATGACATATATTTTTAGAAGGTTGCATCTAGTCCTTCCACCAGAAACTCATTGTCCTTCTTATTGGCGACCATGAATTCTAACAGCATGCCAATATTGATATATTGGTGGGCTATATTTTTGGGCACGTCATATTGAGGGATTTATGTATTTTCTGATTATTTTATTAATATAGACTTGGTTCTGACTTTCAGGATCATTATAAAGGTGGACATCTTCAGGAACATCTGTTAGTTTTAGTAATGGAGTTCCTTTTTGTACTTTCAAAAACCACAGGTTGGCAACGTTATCATCCCTGATGTTAAGCCAGTTTTATAAATTAGTCATTCTGACATCCTTGACTTGTACACTGGATACATTGGTTATAGAAGTCAGGGATTTGTCACAGACTGAAAACCCCCATTCTGACTGTCAATACATTTACATATTGCTTTGGTGCACCAACAAGCAATCAAAGCGGCCTAACTAATGTAGGGAGAGGTTTGGGGCACTGACAGCGCCAAACATTCACCTACTGCTAGTTGGCTATGTAAGTCCGCTGTGTGGTTGGTCCAACCCAACCACATAAAAGCTTCCTCTAAACAAAACATAAAAAGGACCGCATGTATGTGAGTTATGCAACCCCCAAAACATCCTTTATTTTTATTCAGGAACATAAAAACCAAAGGTTCCCGCCGACCAGAGCTCATCTGGGGAGCAACTGACAATGCTCCCCAGGAAGGGGAAATGCTAGAGTCCTCTTAGAATTCCAAAGTGAACTTCAGAATTGACAGGCGTGCCTTATAAAGGCAGCGCTTTGGGACCTCACCCGAGTTATTGATTAGGCTCACACAAGCCTAATCTACAGCTTGGGCAAGGCACAACCCAACATCCAAAATGACTGAACCAAAAATTTTTTTAAAAGCAATCTGACACAGATTCAGAAAATCCAAATCTGAGTCAGAATGTAACAAATGAGAAACTCGTCTGCTACAGGATTGAGACAATAGTGAGTTGGCAGGAATTATATCTATGTAAGATTGTCAACTTCTTCACTGTCAGAGATTATCTGATGGAAGATTTCTGGCACATACTAGGTCCATGGGCTCATTTGTGTACTTGTCACTGAAGCTAATAGCGAAGTGGTTAAGTTCTTTTTTCATAATTATATCAATTTTGCTTCTATGGTTAAAAATCAGTGTTCCATGTATGAGTCCCAGAATGTAAAAAATGGCGTAAGGGCATAGTCAGTTTTATATTAATAAATAGACTATCTTACAATATAAATTAGATCTTTGTATGATAACAGAAAACCTACATGAAAATTACATTAACTATAGCTTTATATAGTCTTTGATGTATAATCAGTTCATAGTACAATACTATCTCTATTATACTCTCAGTGATGTTATAACTTTTTATTTTGTTGATTTATCATAGTTTTTTAGAATATTAATTGTACTCCTAATAAAGATATAGAACTTGTCATTTGCTGAATTGCCAACTTCATTCATTAAATAAAATTTGATGTAAATTATTTGCCCAAGCAAATTATTTGATCACTCTGTTAATACACTAAGGATACATGAAGGTGTCCATGGCTTCCACAATGAGACTAGCCATCTGGAAATAACCTGATTGGTTCCACAGCAACAAGTATTAGTAGTCATTTTTAGGTGTCATTCTGTTAACCATGACTTGTATCTTAGTTGTGGACAGCATATATCTGTAATGTTTATGATGTCTCAGCACACTTATTTTAATAGTATAATTGACATAGTTCATTTTAGTCAAATATGATTATGAACAACAATCTTTCACTACAATGTATATAGTTTCTATGCTGAATCATTAACTAGTTAATAATCAAATGATAATATATAGCTAAATTAGAAATTGAAGTTGGTATTAGTGTGACAACATATGCTAA
Source organism: Massospora cicadina (assembly GCA_022478985.1). NCBI lineage: Eukaryota > Fungi > Entomophthoromycota > Entomophthoromycetes > Entomophthorales > Entomophthoraceae > Massospora > Massospora cicadina. Next base: position 94,283 of record JAKSZP010018448.1, on the reverse strand, counting down.
TTGATAGCTTCCATAGTTATTCCCTGTGCTTCAAACTTGACCATTTGAAGTGCTTGTGCCCTGAAGTTTCCACCTCCACCACTTCCTCCGCTCCCCTTCTGGCATCAGCTCAGCTGCAGCCATGCTCAAATTTTTGTGTGGGGCTCAGTCCTCCAACCCCCAACTTTGGAAAATTCTGGCACTGCTTCCAAAGCCGCAGCCAATCAAAAATTAAATATTAGAAAATGTGGTCAATTTATGGCAACCTGAGCTGATGGCTGGAACAGTTTACAACCAATCAGGTGCTGCAACCACTCCAATTCCTGTGGCTGTCCCCATGCTGGCTGATTTAAATCCTTTTGAGTGCCTTGATTGGATTGATGATAATTACCAGTCATTTAATGTAAAGCTGGATTTTGCTTTGGGGGATTTTTTTGTAGATCCTCCCAATTTGTGTCCATGCCATTTTTGCCCTAAAATGGGTTTCCTTTATACAACACTATCAATAAAATGACAGTTGATGTTGCAGCTGCCCCTACTAACACCATTTTTTTTGCCAGCAACTCCATGGGGTGATGGAGCCACTTGTTGAGAAGATTATCATTTCAAATTTTCCTCATGAGTTTGATATAGATGCACTTATAAAATCAAAGAGCTTGCATTAAGTGCGAGTTGTGCCTGTATTGATGCAGAAAAAACTTTGATGTTCAATACCAACTATACCAAAATCTGTCAGTGCACTAAGTCATTCACATGTGGGCCAGCTCTCATCACTTTTGCAGAGCATTATATTGCTTAATATTTTGAGGTGATGGACACTGTAGGCCTCTTTAATGAAGAAAACCCACAACTCTACCTCCTTATGCCACTGATGCCCCAACCCATATGCTATCTGTCATGGTCTTCCAGCTAAAGTGGGCACCAGACAAAAGTTTCCCCAAAGATTCCTCACCATCTGATAAGGCTTACTAGGCTGATAACTTAGGGGCTATATTAGGAATGCTTTATTATGATAATCCCTTTGTTTGGCTTATTTTCAAATAAAGATGCATGATGGCTCCCCCTTTTTAATTGGGCATCACTAGTGCTAAAAAGGTAGCTCCCATAGTCTTTAGTAAAAAATAAAGGTGTAATTTAAAGTAGACTATTATGATTACCATTATCAAAATTTTAATTAATTTTGCAGAGAGTATGGAAGATGAATCACACAAAAACGAATATAATTTTGAAAGTCGGATCATTATTACTACATATAAACAAACATATTCTATATACATGAAAACATTGTGAGAAATACTAACTAAATTTATTATCCTCTATCTTTTATTTTTAATAAAATATTCCTTATCTAATATCTAGTCAGAAGGATTTAATTAATATCTATAGAGTTGACTTAAGTGACTAAAAATCATTATATGATATAAAAATTTTAAAATGTTGAAGCATTGTCAATTTTGGAAAGCTTCTAGTTTATATAAGCACTTATTAAGAACTAAAAAATATTGAACAGAGTGAGATTCGAACTCACGCCTCCGAAGAGACCACGGCCTTAACGTGGCGCCTTAGACCGACTCGGCCATCTGTCCATGTAAGGTAAAAGTACTATAATATATTAATAAATCTATAGTGTTAAGCATATTTTATAAGACAAACTATTTAAATTGGAAGATGTAAGGTTTATATATGTGAGATAAATAATGATATATAACCAAAGGTATGAGCTTTTATTATACTTATAATAACTATAAAGGAATTGTGTTATACTTTGTTATCATATATATAGTAAGAGCATCGATGAGTTTCTCTAGATAAGTTTTTGATATGCTCTAATGCTAGTATAAAGTATACACCGTATAGTGTGTGGATTTTTAAAGATAATACTATGTGTATTTTTATAATTTATTCCTCCTATTAAAAAACTTTTTTTAGAAGAATGTGATTATGCAGGCCTATTGTAAAGATTTTAGTAATTTGAGAGCATAATCATTTTTAGCTTTATCTTACTATTAGTCTAGATCTAAATTAGATTTAGATCTGCAAATTATATTTTATTAAAAAATCATAGTATGATATAATTCAAAACTATTTTAAGTCTAGGTAAGATTCTCATCTTAAAAGTTGTTATGCTGATATCTTTTTGTTAAACAAAGACCTCAATAAGCTATAGCAGACAAAAGTTATAGCTTATGCATACAATAATTTTCTTATCATTTATATATTATTTTTTTTAGTGCTAGATGGTGTCATTTATATATTATTTTTTTTTTAGTACTAGATGGTCCTGTCATTTATATATTATCATAAGAAGTACTTTGAAAGTTAAAAGAGTGTTTTTTATATCAGTAAAATCATTAAAGGCACTAATCTTTTTTTCAAATATATTAATTTAAGAGGGTAAAATTATGTTACTGTTTAGCATGTTAGTTTATCTTATCTCAAAGCTCAAGCATAAAATACACTAAAATGAAATAAGGAACATAATTTGAATGTTCTGTTTAATAGTCAATATGCATAATGTTGCTTCTTACCATGATATTACAGACTTAGTGTCATTTGTGACCCAGTGAATTAACTTGTGAGCTTTTAAGACCCTTTATGTGATATGTCCTACCGTTATTGTTATATAAAACATCTACAAAATTATCAAAATCACATAGTGACCTAAAAGCAATAATTTATTAATAGGTGTAGCTTTATAACCAAGAGAATCTATAACAAAAATTGGTAACATACTGTAGAGTTCACTGGCAATATAAGTGGTTTCAAGATACAATCTTTTAAGTTCTTTATTAGTATTTATCTTTATAACTAGATTTTATAATAACTGCGCAACACAACGTTGTTCTAAAACAAATCACAAATTTTTGCTTAATAAAATCCTCAAAAGCTATTGGCTAGCAATAGATAGTAAATAAACTGAGATGTGCTCATCAATTAAATGTCTTGCATGTTCAAATAAAATCTCCTTTATAGTAGCTTGTTTATGATTAAATAAACTTAGTCTTATAAATGGTAGCATATGTAAACAAATACAATTTCTCTGAAGAATTTACACCTTGTTATTCACCCATATTTAGGTAAGACTCAATATGAAGTTTACTCTTTTATATTTACCTTAATGTTAAATATGTCATTAAAATAACATTATATTATTCTAATAATATGCAATATGTTGCTGAACATAATATATATATGATCCCATAGTAAGTCTCAACATGATGAGAATAAACTATTGATCAAGCCAGAATTATAAGCAAATGACTTTAAATTACAAATACCATAGAATTACTTACTGGTTTGTAAGATCAAGCAACCACTCTATCCAATTTCTTATATAAATATGGATGAATTTGAATTTATTGTGAGGAAGGCCGACCAGGGGATGGACACTTCCAAATGTTGACCTGAAAGAAATGAAACTTAGTAACAGGGGAGGCACCCCAGAGAAGCAATTCTATCTCTTGTTGCCAGCGGGAACGCCACTATGGGGAGGGGGAGGGAACGTGTAAAGGGGCCATAACATCAATTGAACACATGTGGAGAAAAGGGTACAATTTGATGAACCAAACTGGGAACCAGGAGGAGACCAGCTGATGGCGACGCGGTGGGAGGTACCCAAACATCCACGCCTGAAAGTGGTCCACCAAATGGGACTGGAGACTGTGGACAGCTTCTGGGAGGGTGGGGGTGGAGCCTGCGATGGCATCCAAGACAATCATGTGGATAGTCCACATGGCGATTGTGACCACCAGAGCATGGAGGGAGGGTGGAAGGGGGATACCATGGATATAGCAAACATATCTCTTGACAGACTGAAGGGATGTGTTTGATCCTGGCCAATCAGACGTTGAACTTTGCGCCATATCACTTTAGAGGTAGGACACTTCTCCAGGCGGTGGAACAGCGTTCCATACTGGCCACACACGATGCAGGATAGTTGTAAAACATTAGAGCGCTCAGCCATATGGTACACCTGCCTCAGGCAGCGCCACACATGGGAACAGATTTGAGGCTGCAACAGAGGGTAGTGTGCGAATTTCCAAATAGTCTTCTGGGTCTCAATGGAATAAGGGATGTCCATCATGTCCAGGTAGTCCACCCTTAGATAGGACATGGGGCCGTGTGGGGATCAAGCCATCTTGAATGGGTAACCCCTGTACCTCCTGTGTGAACTGAGGAGAGGGGTGGCCTCTCTGGGTTGTGTGTCCACTAATACAAATTCTCCACTCAGCACTCTGCATGGAGAGGAGGATTTGTTTGTAGTGGGTTTTAGTACCGTGAGGACCTGTGGCCAATGGGTGGGAAGCGAGATATTTCATCAAGGAGTGAGGGTTCAATGGATTGTTAAGGCCCAGGGCGTGAGAGAAGTTGGAGTGGGCTGTGCGGGACCAGTGTTGGGAGGGGAGCATAGGGGCGGTGACGGACGCAATCCAGGTGCTCAGGATCTTGGCAGCATGGGCTTAAAAAGTTGAGCAGGCCATGCCACCATGATGACGAGGGCCAAACATGACCTCAAGCTGCACTGGCGGTGGGCAGCCTGACCATAGCCACCCTTGTAGGAGGGCATACATAGATTTAAAAAAACCCAGGGAGAAGGCGATTGCGTGGGCTCCAAACCAGACTTTGGAGAGGAGCATAGAGTTGGCTAAGACTACCCTGCCAGTAAGGGAAGTAGGGTGGGTTCTGAGGGAGGCGATACGCTTCGTCACATTGTCTAGAATATGACTTTCCATCACTGCTGAGGCATACCCACCTGCCTCCACCCACATTCCCGGATGGCGGACAGGCCCTATGGTAGGGCGTGGCATGAAGGGGAGCACAAGTGGGGCGGTGTGGGGTGAGCAGGGAAGGCGAGCACGTGTGCAAGCAGATGGGCCACGCTGGGCATTGGTCGCTTGGGCCCAGCAGGTTTGATGCTGACCAAGGAGGATGATTTCAGTTTTGGAAGCATTCAGTGCAGCATTACTTACCCGGGAATACTCCTGGATTAGAGCTTCAAGCGCGCGTGCATCTTGATTATTAGACACCCCAACCACACAGTCATCTGCAAATGCCATCATCTTGACTGGGGCTTGGCCTGGTACATGGACCCCAATGAGGTGGGCATTCACGTTTCAAAGTAGTGGGTGAAGGCTGAAGTTGTATAAGAGTGGGCTAAGGGGGTCCCCTTGGCATAGGCCCCTTTGAGGGCGGACTACTTCCGTTAGGAAGCCAGGGCCACGCACTGCCATTGTTTCAGATTCCGTGAGCAGCATTAACCAGTTGATGAAGCGAGGGGGCAAGCGGAATTGGTGGAGGCAGGCCCTTAGGTATTCCCAGTTTACTCTATCATAGGCCTTCTGATGGTCTAAAACACAAGTGCTCCAAAAGCCATGGATTGACAGACGTTGGCTACGGTGTGTATATTGTCCCAAATCAACCTTCTGAGTTTGAAACCAAATTGTTCTGGGGAGATGGTGGCAGAAGCTACAATCCCTAAATGGTTAGCCATGATTTTGGTTAAAATTTTTGTATCCATGTTAGTTAAATAAATGGGGCGCTAGTTGGCTAGGTCTAGCTTATCCCCTTTCTTGAAGAGTGTGAAGGTGAAGGCCTCTTGCCCTCCTGGTAGAAGGCGCGTATCCAGAAGGCTCTGGTTAAGGGAGGCAAGCAGCATTGGGGATATATATTTGAAGTACTTCTTATAGAACTCATACGGAATGCCATCAGGGCCTGAGAATTTCTGATACGGTGCACCGCGGATGGCTGACCAGAGTTCATTCAGAGTAATCAAATTCATTAATTCTGGGTATTGGGAAACGGTGCAGATTTGAGTGCTGTTGAGAAATTTTGCCACTTCAGCTGGCTGAATTAGATCAGATCAGTACAACTTGGAGTAATACTTTTGTATTTCAATTGCCACTTCAGCTGATGTATCCGTGATAAAATCATCCGATCTCCACACCTGTGTGCAGGCCACGCTCTGACGCGGTGCAAAGAATTTTTTAAAAAATATGCGGTGCATGTGCCACCTTCTGTAATGTGTTTGGCCCTGTACTGAACACAAACCCAATGTTTGTTTTGCCTTTTGAGCGCGTTGAGGTGGGCAGCTGCTTCTGCCCACTTCTGTCCCCAAGCTGGGCCGTAGCCTGTGGCTGGGAAGTTGGACTTCAGGTGTGCCAACTCTGCCAGAGCGCGCGAGATGACAGCTGATGTAGCTCGTGAGCGTCAGGAGGAGAGGTAGCGAGTGTGGTGGATGGTATCCTCTTTGAAGGCTGACCATGTGGAAATTGGGTCCGCACAAAATGGTGTAATAAACTCTTTTGCCAAAGTCGCTGATTCCACCCAAGTGGAAAATCCTGGCAACACAAATTCAGGTAGGCGGAGTTTGCACCAATGTGGGGCCTTAGCCACTGTGACAGGTGAGTGGTAGGTTATCGAGACCATCAGGTGGTTGGAGAATTCAATTTTTGTTGTTTGGAAGTGGGAAATGTGAGATCAAAATTTTGCCAGCATGAGGATAAGGTCGATGCGGGTCATGGACCTTAATTGGCTGTTGTGGACGTGGGGGCGCGTCATGTTTTTGAGCAGCGGGGGCTTGCCATGGCAGCACATCTAATAACCCAAGGGTGGCCTTTAGAATGTGAAGTTCTACATGACCCTGGGGGGCGTGGGATGAGGAAGGCCAACGGTCTGTGGGTGAGTTTAGCCAACAGTTCATGTCGCCAACTATGAAAGGGTCAGGGGGTAATGGAAGGGATTTGACTGATGAGAAAAATTTCTGACACTCTCATGCACAGGTCGGGGCATAAATGTTGACAATAGCGTGTGCCACATCAGCCCATGAGAATGTAACAATGAAGACTTGGCCATTGAGGAAGGATTATGACAATAAAAATTTAAAAAAATTGTTTTTCTGAACTAGCACCCCACAGTGCTCTGACCAGAAGGATAGAGAAGGGAGGAGCATGGTTTTCCAATTGTCCTCAGAACCTTGCAGACAGTGGGACTCCTGGATGGCCAGGATGTCCACAGGTAAATTTTTGTAAAAAACTCAGTTTCTTAGCCCAGGATGGCAAGGCCTTGAGTCCGGCGATATTCAATGTCCCTAAAGTGAAGGCTTCCCCCATCACACCTTAGGTGTGAGGGGGTGGGCACCTGGGCCCACCAGCCTCCTCTAGATCCCCATGGGCCTTCACGGCAGCGCGGGTGTTTGTGGCAATGCTATTGGAAGTTTTGTTAATTTTAGCAGACAGGTTCACGTTGGCTTTTGCCTTTGCTTTTGTTTCCCCAACGTTGAACAAATTTTTTGCAGTGCAGATGAGTTCGGTGCACCATTGAGCACATCAAAAAAAGTTTTTCCAGGTAGGTTGGAGACCAAGTCAGTTTCAATTGGGGCTTAGTTGCAAAGGTCAGGTGAGATTGAGTTGCCCATCGGATCCTCAGATTAGGTGGCTTAATTGGCATGAGCTTCCCAATCTGATTGGTTGAGGGATTCCCAAGTTGCTTCTGCCACAAAGGTTTTGATGTCCTCCTGGAGTTGGGAGTGTGGAATAGCGGAGGCGACTTTGGCCGCTTCCTTGGCCATGGCCCTGTGGGCCTGTTTGGCCTTCTTTCACTCTTGAGGGGAGATAGGCTTTACTAGTAAGTAGCAGCCTTGTGCTCCCCATAGGAAAGCCTCTTTGGTGCTGGTGGTTGGTTCATAGTGCGCCTCCCGCTGGCCATGGCCGCTGAGGGGTGCTCTTGGAATGTGATGCCCTCCTTGGTAGGGCATGCATATGCCTTATGGCTGAATGCATCACAGTGGGTGCAGATGGGGGGTGCGCTGTCTACAGTTACCCAGAAAGGGTGGGTGGTATGCCCTTCAATATTAATATAAGTGGAGTATGGGATCTGGGTTAGGTCCTTCGCAATCTCCTTGGTTGGAGTCAGAACTGCAATGGCTTTGCCAGTGCACAGATGTGGCATCAGCATAAAGCATTGCATCTCGAAGGATTGTATTTCGCCATATATGGTGAGACCATCTTTCAGGTGCTGCTCCAGAATGGCACGCCTGACTGTAGTGGGCAAAAGTCAAACGTGAGTAAAATTTGGTTGGATTTTGTTCATCTGGTGCATTTGGTTTTGATATCCCATTGCCCTTCAGGGAGGTCAATCACTATGTGCACCACAGCAGCTTCATCTACTGCCTCCTTGTTTTTGAAACTGAGGTCTAGCCAACTGCATGACATGGAGTGAGGTGCGACATACACTGCAGTCAGGAAAAAGGTGTGCACATCCCCACAAGAATTTTCCCATAAAGCTTTTTGTTGGATATCCAGAAACACCCAGACTCTGTATTCCACTAACGAGAGTGGTTGAGAGTGTGGCATGTTAATGTACTGGTTACATCGCGCCTGCCAAGTGAGGATTTTTGTGGAAATAGTGACCGCCAGTTTTTTACTTTTTTCTATTCCGCCGGTTTCTCCAGGGCGTTTTTGAACGTTTGAGGCCGCGGGCCTACCACCTGTGCCTCTTACCTTACTTGCCCAACTGCTCCCTGACATGGGCGCAGACTAATCTCCTCCGTGAGATTATCAAACTAGATTCATACTTGAATTAAATAAGTTGCAAAAGTGATTGCAACGAGAGAGAAAAGTTTTTATATAAATATGGATGAGCAAAACCCAGATTATAAATTGAACCAGCACAATGCCAATCAAGCACCAATCATTAAAAATTAAGTGCTAGCATCTACTTATTTATTGTCAGAAATATTAATTACCACCTGATTACCCTTTCTTTTAATAAAAATGTTTCCTTATTGATTTTAAACTCAATTCTAAATCCTATTATACTCATTATACCTAGTGTATTTTTTTTAGTACTAGATGGTCCCATATACCTAGTGTATTCATTATCAATTGTATTATAGAATATGTATACCATTATTTAAAGGCTGAATAAATGATTAATTCTCCATATATCATTTTCAATAAAGTACTTTTACTCCATAAATTTTATTATAGTAAAAGTCATTGCTCCTGGCATAGAGATTACCATACTAGAAGTCAAAAAAATAGGATACCGCGTAGATTTTTATATAATTAAGAAGATTGTGACTTTGTCAGGAGACATAGGCCAGTGGTCAGAGAAGAGTTAAGAGCTGTAAGTTTGAACTAAACCTGTGTAGTAGTGTGCATTTGTAACCCACTACACTGTTAGCTACCTACTGGTGTTATGTGCTTACTTCAAGTTGCTACTGCAAGAGGACAACAAGTAAAAAAACCAAAGATAAAAATGATACTATGTGAATTACCATATAAAGCATAATATAATTAAAGCAATCTATGGTGCTGACAAATTTTTGCAAAGAGCAGATGAAACAAAATCAGAGTGATATTAACTATTTCAATGAGCATCTGAAACTGTTCCATATTATGCCCAAAAAGATCAAGCTGAATGCCTCCATGTCCAAAATTACTTTCCCTTCCCATAGCCTGAAAAATTGAAATATTTCTGCATGGTCCATCTGAGCCAAATGCCCCAGAACCAACTCACTGTCTCTCACCAATCCATTCTATCACTGACAATTTTTTAATAGTTTCATTTTATAGTAACAGTTTAGGTTTATTCATTCATTTCAAAGAAATTAAAACCCTGACCCAACCAATCATAATATCAAGATTGAATTTTCAAATTTGTTACCCCAGAAACCTTGATATTAATCTGGAAATTTAAGCTGAATTGGCAATTAACCATCAAAACCATCTAATGAAAAACACCACTTAAAATTAGGTTGGATTATGAGCATCTAAACTTTTGATTTAGTTTCCATTATTAATCTAAAAAATCTACCTAACAAATCTTAACATTAAATCAAACTAAAAGCCAAACCACCCAATTCAAATTTAGAACAGATTTCTCAGTTAATTGTCACTCTAATTTGACTCAAAAATACAGATGCCCTACCATAAAGGTTGCCACAAGATCAAGTTGATTACTAGACACACATTTCAAAATTTAACCAACTAATTAATTGCCACAGCAATTCAGCTCAACATGTAAACGCCAAACCTAAATTAAATGTAAGATAAACCAGCCAATGATTAGATTACAGAATTTAGTTCAAGGCTAAACTCTTTATAAAAACTTAACTTAACCAAACTGAGATCAAAACCATGAACATTTAATCAAAACTACTTTTTGAGTTGCCCTTCTACTAAAACACCAATCATAACCTTTATTATAATAAATAATATCAGCAACACCCCAGTATAGCCCCAGATTGCAGTCTCTACCATGTCTATAGCCTTATCATCAACAATATTGGAGTATTATCATTCTGCGGTACTAGGACCATGGCTTTTTATGACAATGAGACAGACATTATCAATATGAAATTACAATATCAATAAAGCATCATTTATGAAACTGGCAAAGTTATTTGCAGCTTTGAACATGATACATCAAGAATTAAACTAGCTCCCTTTCATCCAAGATAGAGAATCCTAGGTCAGAGGGAACTTGTAAGTGCAGCTCCAAGTATATCTGCATGCTAACAATTGTCAGGTGAATGATGTTCAGTAATGAGAATTTGCTTCTACTCTTGCATATGACCCAACACATGACTGTAACTTTCCTGGTGTTTGAGAGTGTAGCTTATTATGTCACCATACTCAACCACACCCTTTCTGGCTCATGCTGTTCCCTAGTAAAGGTCAAACACCCAAAGCAGTAATAGTTTACCCTTGCGCTATATTGAATAAGATCATTACTAACTATCCTAACCTTAGCTTTAAGCTTTTGCCGTGCCTTACACAGGATGGCCACTCCTACAGCCTAAAGTTTTACTGCTGTGCTATGAGGAACTTCTCCAAGCGCCGTTATAAAGCAGGCCTATTGGATGAGATTATCAACTTCTCCTTCAAGGTTAAGCTTAACCACAAGGAGGAAATACAGACATGCATAAATCTTGGTCCTCTCCCATATTAGTCTGAACTGATGATGAATGCCAACATCAAGGTGATGACCAACTCCCCTTAACTGTCTGGTGTAATCATTCATTTTGACGCCTATATTATGAGTGTATGAATTAAGATACCCCATTATCAAGAAAATAACATGCGCCACAATTATTCATGTGCATGAATAATTCATTTTGCACCATCTTGACAAGGCCTTTTAGTTGCCTGACTACATCATGTGCCTTCCATGAAAATCTTACTATTACCTCTGCTTGCACAACACTAAGTCCACACTTAAAGAGCATAGAGACAAATCCAATTTACCCAATTTGACAAAGCATTTCCACTCTAGATTTAAGCTTGAATGGTTATTGTTGTTCTTCTCCCTGATATGGGTAAAGCCTAAATATGGATTCTAATAATCCATATATATTTATTAATGCTGAACATGGCATCAAAGTTTTTATCTACTACCAATAAGCAACACGTTACTGGAACTGATCTGTAAAAATTTCTATATTAAGTCTCAAGGCAATGAGCAATCCCTATATATCATGCCAGAATCACAAGCAAATAAATCATATAAAAGATAAGATATAAACTTTACTGGCTTGTAGGATCAAGCAACCACTCTATCCAATTATAATAACAATCTGAATGAGCAAAACCATGATAAATTTTCCTCAACAAGTGTCAATCTAGCACCACCCACTAAGGATTAAGTATTAGAAACCCATTATTCATTGTCAAAGATTGTAATCGATACCTTATTACCCTTTCTCTTGATATTAAGATGTTCCTTATTGATTTTAAACCTAATTTTTAAAACTATTATACTCATTATACCTATTGTACTCATTCTCAATTTTAATATAAATATGTATACCATCATTAAGAGGCTGAATAATCTACTAAAATTCTCTATATCTACTATAATAAAGTACCTTTACTCCATAAAGCTTACTAAAGTGAAATTCATTGATCCCGGCGTAAAGATTACCATACTAGGAGTCATAAAAATATGATACTGCATGCCCTTCTATATGTTATTAGAAGATTGGGACCTTGTCAGGGGACTTAGGCCAATTGTCCAGAGAAGAAATATGAGTTCTAAAAAAACTCAACCTGTGCAACAGTGTGCATTTGCCACTCACTACAACACCTAAGATGCATATTTCTTACTAAACAAAATAATGTAATGTGGTATTAGGGTAGGATGAAATTAAGGTTTATATAACTTAAATATATTTTTATTTATTTGAAGATGGCCAACCAGGGGACTGACACATCCGATATGTAGGGAAAGGAAAGTAAGGAGGGGGAGCACACTAAGCATTGGAAACAGAAAGATAGGACAAGACATGGTACACTTGGGTGTGGCTAGTAGCCACGGGTTGTGGGTGACTATGACCTTGAGAGACTTGAAAGCTCAAGGGCTAGTAGGGTGTACCGCCTTTAGAGATTTTGAGGTTTACAGTGTCGCATCAAAAGAACCAGATTGGTATCCAGTTACCCATATGTTTCTTCCATTTGTGTTTTAGTGATCCAAATATCCAGGCTTGGAAGTGGTCAGCCAAATGGCTGTGAGACCTGATAATAGTTTGGTTAATGTTGTGGAAGATCCCGTTGAAGGCATCAAGGGCAATTGTGTGAATGGACCATATTTCAATACTCACAATCAAAGCCCTTAGCGTCTGGGGGATAGGTGAGATTGTGTTGAGTGCTAGGATATCTCAGGATAGTCGGAATTCAGCTGATGGTGATTGCTGGAATAATTACATCACATTGGCCCAGATAATCTTGGACGGCGGGCACTCTTCCAGGCGGTGGGCTAGCAGGTTGGGTCTGCAGCAGATGGCGCATGATTTGAACATTGAGAAGGTGCAGTTGGCTGTTCTAAACGTGCGACGCATGTAGTGCCACACTGTGGAGCTCACTTGTGGGGATAATAGGGGCAAGTGATGAGGTCCCACACCTTCCTTTGGGTGCGCAAGTCATATGGGACGTCTTGGTAATCTAGATAGTCAATATGGGATAGGGGGAAAGGTGGTAGTGGGGCAGGTGCGCTGGTCACAGTTTGTCCTCTGTGGAGTCACATATACTTTTTTGGCGGGTTAGTATCTTTGGATTGTTGTGCATAGGAGAAACTCCAATCCCCTCGTCTTAGGGTGTACAAGACGCATTTGAAGTAGCGGTTGGTGTTGTGCAGTCCTATGGCTGTTGGGTTTATTGTTAAGTACTTCATCAGTGTTATAGGGTTGGATGGGCACCTCAGGTGCAGTGCCCTTGCAAAGTTGGTTTGGGCTGCCTTGGCCCAGTGGGGGGAAAGCGGGTTGGGCGACGTTGTCATAGCTATCCATGAGCCAAAGATTTGCGTCGCTCATTCCATGAAGTTGAGCAGCCCCATACCGCCTTCCTTCCGTGGGCTGTACATGGTCTCCAGCCTGACTGGTGCGCGGTATCTGGACCACAGCCAGTTCTTCAGGAGCTTTTAGACTGCGTTGGTAAAGTTGGTGGAGAAAGGAACTGCGTGAGCAGCAAACCATAACTTTGACAAGATCAGGGAGCTGGCTAACAAAACTCTTCCAGCTAAACTAGCTTTATTCCTCCGCATGCTTGTCATTCTTTTTGTGATGTGATCCAATATTTTGGTTTCAATGGTGTCAAGTGCGTATCCACCAGCCTCAAGCCTATTCCCAGATGACGGACTGGGTTGGTGGCAGTATGGGGTGTGAAGGGTAAGCACAATGATTTTATTGGCGTAGGTCTTTGTCTTGTGGTAGGATGTGCGGTGGGTTGGTTTGGTCAGTTGTGGGAGGGGGGTCCAATCTGAGCTGAATTTGCCCATTACAATTACCTCTGTTTTCTGTTTGTTCATCTTGGCGTTACTTACTGACTCATATTGGTGGATAATGCTCTCAATTGCTCTAGCATCCCTATTGCCTGAGACACCAACTACACAGTCATCAGCAAAGGCGAGCATTTTGGTTGGTAGTTGTCCCTCCAACCTGATTCCAGAGAGCTTGGAGTTTACTATGCGTAGGAGAGGGTCAAGGCTGAAATTGTATAGTAGGGGGCTAAGCGGGTCGCCTTGTTTGGGGCCCCTTTGTGGGGTGATGGTGTCAGTTAGGAAACCTGGGCCTCTGATTGTAAACCTGGCCAAGCGTGTTAGGAGGAGCGCCCAGTTTATAAAGTGGGATGGTAGATTGAAGGCCTTTAGACATTGTTCCAAGTAGTCCCAGTGCACTCGGTCATATGCTTTCTTTTGGTCCAGGAAAGCAAGGGCGCCTGTGGGGTTAGCTTGGCAGATGTTGGCTATGGCATGAATGTTATCCCAAATCGAGCAATTGGGGATAAAGCCAAACTGATGGGGAGAGGGATGTCTGTGCAATGCATCTCAGACGCTTAGCTAAGATTTTTATTAGTATTTTAGTATCAGTGTTGGTGAGAGCGATTGGACGCCAGTTGTTTAGGTCTGCCTAGTCTCCTTTTTTGAAGAGTGTGACCACATATGCATCTTGGCCACCAGGTAGAAGGGCTGTGTCCTCCAGGCACTTGTTCATAGTTGCTAGTAGTACTGGTGCGATGTAATCAAAGTATTTTTTGTAAAATAAATATTGGAGGCCATCAGGCCCAGGGCACTTGTGGCGCGTAGTTGATTTTGTTACCTCCCATAGTTCCTCTCTAGTGATGGGTTTGGCAGGGTCTGGTTTATCAGCTATATTGTCAATATTAGCAGATGATAGAATTTTTTTTATTTTGATAGGTGCCACGAAATCCGCCGTGTACAGGTCGGCGTAAGATTGGTGTAATTTGGCTGATATTTCAGATGGTGTGGACGCCAGTGTGTCATATGCTTGACTGACCTGTGTGCAGGTCGCTGAGATTGATATTGGTTTAAAGTGGCGGAAGAATTGGGCCATGTGGGTTTTGCCAGATAGAATGTAAGCTATTTTTTCCATACACCAACATAGTGCTGGTGTTTTCTAAAGAGGGAGTGGACCTGTGCAGATTTTTGGAACCACAGGCGTCCCCATTGAGGGCTGTATCCCTCACAGGGTGTGTTGTTTTCTAAGTTTTGGAGCTGTCTGATACCCTTATTGATTGTCATGTACATCGCGATCAGCTTTCTGGAGTTCAAGTGACAGGCCTTCTTGGTTACTCTAGTCTTGAAAATTTCCCACTCAGTGATAGGGCTCCCTGTAGGTGGTCGTTTTTTTGTCTGTGTTGTTATCATCATTTTGATCCAAAGTTTAAGCTCTGGAAGATGGATGGTGCTTGAGTGAACTTTGTGTCAGGTTGGTGGCTTTTGGTATTTTGCCATGGATGATAGTTTTATTGAAACTATTTGGTGGTCAGAGAGGGGATAGTTGTAAAATTTGATACACGATGACATAAGTCTACAGGGGCGAGCATCAGGTCAATCTGGGTCATTGAGACCAGTTGGTTATTATTGTAGTGGGGCCTCATCATGTTGGCCAGCGTGGTGGCCTGTTTGGGGATGGTGTTGTTCAGGCCCAGCTTTGCTTTTAGTATGCAAAGTTCCGTGTGGCCACAGGGTATGGCCTTTGTTTTAGGCCAGCAGTCAGTTATGGGATTGAGCCAGCAATTGAAATCTATCATGAAAAACGTTGTCTCAGTGAGAGGGGTCAAGAGGATATCAAAAAAATTTATAGTGGTCATTTGGATCATTTGGGGCATATATGCACGCCTTTGCAAAAGTTTATTGTTCCACTCAAAATCTGTTAGAAGCAGCCGTCCCTCCAGAAGGGAGGATGTGCTTCAGATATCTACTGGGGGATTGCAGTTGAATCGAATTACCACCTCACAGTGGCACGTCCAAAAGGGTTTAGCTGGGAGGAGCATGGTTGACCATGACTCCTCCCCCCAGTGGACAGTGGGGTACTTGGATGGCCAAGATGTCCATGAGGGATATTGCGAAGAAAAGCCATTTTTTTGGCCTGGGACATGGGGGCTTTGGCTCCCACAATGTTGAGTGTCCCTATGGTGATTGCAGTAATCTGCACATCAGGAACGTTGGGGTGACCCCAGTGGGTCACCCCATTCCTTAGCAGCGCGGGTCATACTATGAGTTTGGGGCCAATCAGCCAGAATGGCTCCAGCATTTTGCTCGGTGGTCATAGTGTCAGTTTTGTTTGGTTTCTTTGGGCTCAGATTACTCCATGGGGTTTGGCTCTGGCGTTTATTGTGTTGTGCCCCACCAGCGTAAAATTTTCCGCTGCTTACCTGTGGGCTAGATGCGTAGAAGCTATGTGTTGGGGCAACTGGGTTTTGTGTGAGAGGGTTGTTGCTTTGTGATTGACTGGGATGATCTTCCATATATACTCATGGACCACGTTGTTGTTAGTCGCATGTGATTGGCTAGGAAGATCCACAGTGGTTCATGGTGGTTCTGCTTCAGTGTGATTGGAGGCGTCTGATTGGTTGTGTTTGAAAAATTTTCTTTGATTTTGTTGGATTTTATGTGGGAAATCTGAAAGGTTATTTCGCCACGCTGCCATGGCATCTGACCAAATCTGGTCTGGGGAAATCGTGGTGTGGGCTTGGGTTTTGGCGGAACTTGTGGCCTGCTTGCAAGAAGCCTGTGCACGATGACAATCCTTGCACAAAATGGGTTCAACTAAAGTAATTTCAGCTCTTTTACCCCAATGTAAGGTGTAAGTGGCATCCTTCATTTTACCAAAGGTTGGGCTCATTTCATCCATATTGTCCTCACAAAATTCTGGTGTTTTCACCCCGCATTTGATGGGGTACACTTGGTCTTTGTAGTCTAGAGCTGAGCAGAAGCCACAGATGGGCGGAGTGTGTTCTGGTGTGATGCAGAATGGGCGAGATATGCTTCCATCAGGGAAGTTGATGTTTGCCATGTGTGGAATGAGGGTGATATCCTCTACCACGTCCTGGTCAGGTTCAATAATGGCTATTGCCTTTCCTGTGCATAGGTGGGGCAGGAGGGGGAATTTTTTGAATTCAAATTATTTAATTTCGCCGTAACTTTTGAGGCCCACTCAGAGCTCATCCTTAAGGATATCATGGTGCATGGTGCTTGGGAGTTGGTCAAATACAATGAATAGGTCAATTGCCTCATTCCATCCTGTGTGCACCATGTGGATAATGCAATCTTCATTGTTAATTTTTATGGAAAATTTGGTTTTTGCTGCATATGCCATTTCCAACATGGTCATGAACCCAATATCCACCCATCCTCTATGTAAATTTTTTAAATTTACCAAGATGGTGTTCAGAAAAATTGTGGAGAAGGCCTCTCCCATTTTTCCCCATGACTCAAGGGAGGTATTGCTGACCATAATTCTAAGGCCATGCTTGAGGGACGAAAAGGGTTGAAGATGTTCAATTTTTGTTAAAGCGCCCATTTTTTGTAGAAATTGCAAAACTCTGGGTGTGGCGGTATGCTCACCCTTTTTTGGGGAGGTTGTCCCAATGTAATGCTGGAGCATTTTTATCCAATGGGTTGAGTGAGTTTAGGGCCTTTTGCGTTGCCACTTTTGCCCAGCTTGTGTTGGTGTGTAAGAATCTGCTCATTTTCCTGGTTGATTGTCAAATTTGAATAATTTGTGGAGAATCGTGTTACTGATAGTTATAGTAATGGGAAAGAAAAGATCATAACTTAAATATACATTTGTGCGGATTAATAGAGTGTTGGATATACCAGCTTTATTGACCTTTAATAAGATACCTTAGTTGTGTATCAATATCATCAAGGTTTATTTTATGTAAGATATTGTTGAAGTAAGACAAAAGGTTAACAATATGTTTAATCATGTTATACACATAGATTCATAAATTTGTCAATATAGAATTATATTTGTGTAGAGCAACATATGCAGAGTGAAAGTTTGTTCTGCAACCCTAGCTTAAATAATGTCAGTATGGACCTATATCATAAAATTATATGAATTAAAGCCATATTTTATAGGATGAATTCAAGTTAGTCTTAAGCCTCCTTATAATTAGTACCTTGTCTGTAAGGACTTTTTGACATATTTCTATACTAAAGCATCTGCCCTGTAAATTATTTTGAGAATATATGTACAATTTTAAAGGAACACTATAGATTACAATATTTTATCCAAATCTAAAACCTCAGTATGTCTTTCTGATAGCTACTTAAAAAGTATTATAAATATTAGTAAGTATGGTAAAAGATGCAATATTGAATGCATTAAACAGTTCTTCTATATCTGAGTACTTTTCAGCTTGTCAAAAAGAGCATAAAGGTCATCATATAACATTTAGTAACTTTATCTTTATAATGCTAAAAAATACAAAAATCTGAGAACAAAAATTTTATATATTATTTCCCAATGGATTATTTCTAAAAATGTAGCAAAAAAGAATTATAAAGTCAAGCCCAAATTTGAGTTTGTGTATGAAGCCTTTATACTAAAATGTAGCTATTAGTAAATTATTGACAAGTATATATAGTCATTAAAGTTTATATATAAGTTTCATTTGATTTATAATGTTTAATAGATTTTACTAATTTTAAGGATAATATTTATTGTAGTTTGTCATAAAGTGTAACTTAAACATTAATTAGTTTTTATCAGATATACATACGGTGACTTTGAGGATAAAAAAAGTACTTTAATTATCAAGACTAATAAAGTAAATTGTAAACTTATCAAAATTTAACACTAATAACTAAAAAACTTTAAGAAGTATACATCATTCCTAAAATTCTAAATACAATATGATTACAAAGGTAAACTACAGCCATGATCTAAATTGTACCTTTAATCAATATCAGGTAAAATTAGATGCTATAATTATAGTTATGAAGAAGATGTATGTTTAAGGAGGAGTGGTAGCATAGCAGGGTGGTTCCACTCCACTATGGGTCAGGTTTTGATTGACACGGGTTAAAACCCAGCACAGGCTAAAATACTCAGCGTGGTATTTGTCCCAAGGTCAACTCGCCTTATTTATTAAAGATGTATGTTTAAGATAAAAATATTAGACTATATGCAAAATGCATTTCTGGTTTCTGACTTTATCTTTGAGGTCTTCATTGACTAAGGATTGAATAGTTAGATATCTTTAAATAGTTTTGTTATTTTGTTTACCCTCAATGTCTATATCCTCTGGGTCAACATATTCTTCATCTGATAACTAAGTACTTTATACATAGAAATTAAAATATATTACCTCCACATAAGTTTTTTTCATTTGTTCCTTTTTTACCATAGCATGGCTCATATATTTAATAACTATTTTCTGAAACTTTTCATGTATCTGCTACACAATATTGCCTCAAATTATATGAACAATGAACTTTTTAAAACCAATAGTCTGAATATAAGCAATTGAAACATAAGTTTTAAACTAGTTTACATATGTCTAAATATAAATGAATATAGAGCTTATCTTTAACATCATCAACACTTTGAAAATATAGCTTTGAATTGAATATAGATATAATATGTTGAAAATTATAAAGGATCTGTGGCTAATATTGCCAAGAGAATAATTGAGAAGAAGAGGTTAATGGCATAGCGTCCATGACTGCATCAACTCATGGTAGAGACTTTTAGGAAATATGGCTATGTATCCATAAGGTAATCACAATAAGAAGGCCATATGAAGCAACTAATAGATTTCTAAATTTAAACAAAACATAATGTGCAATATGTTATTGCATAATATTAATGTAAGACATTACAGTGCATTATACCCTTTTTTATATAATAGTGCCTCATCCCAACTGTGAGTATTTGCTCTAGTAGGCGTGAATCCTTGACCTTGTGCTTGTGATTCATGCATTTATTCAGGCAAAATTAGCTTATACATATTGTTGATAAATGAGTGATATTTTATCAGGATTAAGGCTCAAAATTATTATTAAAATTAATTTACATAGCATCAAAAAATTAATAATGCCAAATGCACCATCAGACAAATTTGAGATGAATTGCCTCTCAACGCTCCACTGATTGATAACATTAGTTCAACGCCCAAATCCATTTATTATTGTAGCAACATAAAATGGAGAGACCTTTTTCAAGGGCTGCCTTGCCTGTTGCTACATAGCGATGACCATTATGTACCCTCATCTCTCAGCTTTTTAATATCAAACTAGGATTTAAAATCCTAGTCTAATTTCCAGCTCTTAACCTGAATTATCCTCAATATTTATTTTATTCTTTTTATTTATTTGAGGCAAGCTGACAAGGGGATGGACATTACCAAAAATAGAGAAAGTATCGACATGAAACCTGAGCAGGGTCAACTCTGTCATAGAAAGCTTTTTTCACCTCCAGATCAGGACTCAGATTTTTCTGGTTATGTCATGGGTAAGGTTTTCGTGTTATTATACTTACTAGCTGTCAATAGCTTCCTTTGGTCGGCACCCCAATCAATGTGCAAAGGGCGGGAATCAAACCTGCAACCTTCAGGTTGGTAGCTGTATGCCCTACTGACTCGCCTTCCACCCCTTATTTATTTCATTCTTGATTTTTACATAGTACTATTTTGAGTACCATTTGTAGGAAACCAGCCAATTTTTGCTCACTGGTGCTTCGCGCCTGCTGTTTTCCAAAAAGTTTTTAAATAGGAATTAAATTTCAAATAAAAAGCTCTATTATTACTGGGTTTTTGTATACTTTATTAAGAGTGCAGTAAAGGGAAAACTACCCCTCTCAAAATCTGACCATTCAGTATTTAAAGTATTTTGAGGGTCAAGGGGAATTCAAGGATATGTTTGAAATAGCTTAGCCTAGTCTGAATTAGAAATATGTAGGAACAGCATACTGAAACTTGGGACACTTGCTTCATGTTAGTGGAATGATGGAAGGGAATTATGATTGGCCAATATGTACCTGTGAGGTAATGATTTTATGTACTTCAGCCAATCCCCATTCAAGAAATTTCTTTCACCTTGGGTGACCCCTGCCAAGCCTATAAAAAAGTCACTGCATAGGTGCTTTGAAGGACTTGGTTATGGTTGGGGGAGTACCTTCCACTGTTTGCCCCAAAGTCTGTCATGTGGTCAGAGTAATCTGACTGTTCAATTTTACATTTAGTGCCTGTGCAGATTTTGAAATGGCATTACCCCAATTAATGGGGTTCCACTAAAAATTGGCCAGGGTCTTTTGGCCTATATCCTCAATAGCATCATTTAATTATTATTAAAATTGCTCTTAATAGCATCAGAGAATTGCAAATGGCCAACATTTCCCCTTTTGGCTGAATTTGAACTAAAACATTCTTATTTTTCAGCTGTGAGGGCAAATTTCTGACATCACCCCCTCAAGAATGTTGAGGGGGAGAGGAGGGCTGTAGGAAACAGCCATGTACACGATTAATGGTAATACCAGTAGCTAGAGATTTGATGGAATAATCATTTCCTCTCTTGTAAGTGATGGTGAATGGACCCTCCCAAATTGATCCAAGCTTATTAATTCCTAGGAGTGATGCAGTTATGGCAGTACAATACCATGTCAGACACTTGGAATGTAGGTAAGGGGTTCAGAGCTCATTGGCATCCTGCCCTTCTTTTATCACTGTTTTTGCTAAATTGGTCATAGCTTTAGATTAGAGTTGGATTATGCACTGAGACAATCAGATCATGACTTTATCAGGTTCCTCAATTTTATAAGAGAATACATTTTTAGCTATGAGGGCAGGTATGCCTGGTTCCCACCCACACAAGACATGGAATGGAGACATTTTTAGAATACAGTGATAGCTAATTTGGTAAGCCATAAGAGCACTAGGTAGATATTGATCCCAGTGAAGAGGATTAGAGGCCATTTTTCAAAGAATGGCAACCAAGTTTCCATTTGCTCTTTCCACAGTCCCATTGGTGGAGGGTTTATATGGAGCTGAGAAAAGTTGTTGTGCTCCCATAGATGTGGCGAGGATTTTTACTACTCTGGAGGTGAAGTTTTTAACATTATTGCAGAGTAGTACTTAGGGGCATCCATGACATGTGAAAATGTGTTGATGTAGAAAGGTGGCGGTGGCCTTGGCCGTTTAGGAAGTAAGAGCCACAGCTTCCACCCACTTAGTGAAGTGGTCAATAGCTACTAGGATAAATATATTTCTATTAGTAGACTGAGGAAGGGGACGTACTACATCCAAACTGATGGTGTGGAATGGTTGTTGAGGGTATTTATTTGATATTGGTACCTAGTCTTGAAGCTAGACTGCTTCTTACACGCGAGGCAGGCATCCAAAACTTCAACAATAGCTTCCATGATACCTTCCCAATAGTACCGCTCCATAATCCACTCATAGGTTTTCTTTGCTCATCCATGTCCTAGGGTGGAATGAGCTTCCAGGATAGCAGGTATTCATTCCAAGGGCTGAAGGTGAAGTAGCCGTTTTGTCCCCACCTGCTTATACAACTTCCCGTTATCCACTTTGGTGTTATGGGAGTGCCAGGCTAACATTTTCTGAACAGGCTCAACTTACTTCTCATAATCATCTGGGGTCACTAAGATGTCATCTAACCTCTCCGCCTCAATGTTATCCAAATGAAGGACTGGAAGTCGAGTCAACCCATCAACATTCATGTGATGAGTCCCAGCACAGCGTTAAATCTTCATGTCATAAGGCTGGAGCTTTAGATACCAGCGAGATAGTCAACTAGTGGGATCCTTCATGTTCTGTAACCACTTTAAAGAAGCATGGTCCTTAACTACAGTGAAGGTGGTCCCATATAGGAAGGGGCAATAGTGTTTTACAGCTAACAAAACAGCAAGGTACAACTTCTCTGTTACACTGTAGTTGCGTTATGCTTTTGAAAGCATCTCTACGAAATAAGATACCAGATGATCAACATCATTTTCATCCAATTGAGCTAAGATGGCCCCAACGGCGTAGTCTGAAGCGTCAGTAAACAAGATAAACGGTTTATTATAATCTGGGCGCTGTAGGATAGGACGTTGTTGTAGAAGTTGCTTCATCATCTCAAAAGCAGCCTTTTTTTCAGAACTCCAATAAAAAGGGGTATTCATGGTTAATAGCTGGACAAGGGGATCGCTGAGTTGTGCAAACTTAGGGTTGAACTGATGGTTTTACCCCATCATTCCTAAAAATACCTGAATATCCTGTAGATTTTTAAGGGGCGGCATTTTTGAAATGGCTTTGACCTTGTCCTGCATGGGTTGAATTCCTTATTGGGAAATATAGAGGCCAAGGAAATCCAATTTCCTTTGTAAGAAGGTACACTTTGTGGGCCTCAACTTTATATTAGACTTATGTAACTGTTAAACTTCTATAAATGATCAAGATGTTCATTGGAGTTTTTTGAGAACACTGTGATGTCATCATGATATGCGATGATGAAAGTTAACTTGAGACCCTGCAATATGTGATCCATTGCACGCTGGAAAGAGGCAGGTGCATTGCACAACCCTTGGGGTAATCATGTGGGTTGGAAGAAACCTTCACTACAAATAAGAGCACATTTCTCCTGATTTTGAGGAGAAAAGCTTATTTGCCAATATACACTGGCCAAGTCAATGGCGGAGAAGAAGTTAGAGCCAGAAAGTTGGGCCAGGGCGTCATCAATGTAAGGGATAGGATAGCTAACTTTCTTCATAAGGTTATTTAACTTGTGGTAGTCCATGACTATCTGATGACCACCATTTTTCTTTTTAAATTTAAATTTAAATTTTATTCGAGGTGGGCCAACCTGGGGGATGGTACCGCACTGATTAGGGAAGTGAAGAAAACGGGAAAGGAGGATAAAACCTGGAAAACCTCCATGCGCGGCGTATGATAGGCCAGGAACTCCATGGACTGCCTTCGCTATTCGCTATCTCAATTCAGGGCATTGGCGCACAAAACCAACACAGTCAAAATTATCCCCTACCCAAAGTCCATTACCAGGATCAAACTTGGGAGCACCATTTTTCTTTTTAATTAGCTAAAGAGGGGAAGAATAAGGGCTTTTTGAGGGAATGAGTAACCCCGTGTCTAATAACTGCTGGAGCTCCATCCTCATTTGCTGTTCCTCCACCTTTGATTTGCAATAAGGTTTGGACCTAATAAGGCAGGCATCTCCTACATAAATGGAGTGGCACCAGCCCTTCATGTGGCCATAGTCAAAATCTGATTTGGAGAATATGTCACTATATTCGTCTAGCAAGGTATGGACTTTTTACAACTCCTATGGGGTTAGCTTATCCGAAATATGAACCTTGGGCAAAGTACACACCAGGTTGCTCATGGGTAAGCCCAAATCCGCCATAGAGCTAATGGAATGGATATGTTCAATGTCCTCCACTGGTAGTAGGAAGCCTTTGCCAATCTCCTGGTGTTTACATATAACCATGTCTTTGCCAGTGAGGTTTCCCAGTAGAATGGTAATAGGCCTATGGTAGGCGAGGTTTAGTATCCCAGGCAATACACGCGGCTCTAAGGGACTAACGCCCTCAATACTTATGAGGTGCAACAAGCAATGGTGTGTAATTTGAAGTGTGATCTTAGTGTCAACCACTCTTTGTTCACCAGGCTTAATCAAGATCTCGTCAGCAGCATAGAAAGAAATACCATCCCCAGCATCCACTGAATTGGGAAACTTCTTTGTGTTGCACCCAGAAGTGGAATAAGGCAAGGTTATAGCTGAAAAGGGGTATTCGACCAGAAAAGAGTATTTATGCTTGCTGAGTTCTTTATTAAATAAGACTAATGGGACTCAATAGTTGAGCAACGAGAGGAAACCTTGCTTCATGGTGATTTTTCCTCATATTCAATCATAAATTGGGTGCTGATGAGCATATCATATGCATTATTGTCCAAAGCCACAGCAGGGGCTGATAAAATAAGCTTCCCAATTTGAATGATAAGGGAAGAGTATGACCAAATAGCACAATTATTATTGGGGCCAGCAGTTTTAAATTCTTGTGTGTACTCCAAGTTAGGCGCTAGCTTTGTCTTTTTGATAAGCTTTGTGGAGATCATGTTAACTGGGGAGTCAGTGTCCAGGATGACTAGTATTCGGATCTTTTGAATGACCACTTCAACCTTAGGAGCGTTCCTCCAAATTTAGGTGACAAAGCTAAGACCTCCTTGAGCCAGAAGGTGGTGGTTAGCTTTTTAGCGGTCTAAGGGTACTTATCCATGATGGATTTTATGGGATGAACCCGCTGAGGAAGGCGTATCAAGCCAGCTAAGAATTGGTCACCATCGCTGGCAGTGTCAAAACTTTTGGACACCCTAGTATTTGGCTGAGGTACGTTTCCTCAGGTATGGTGGTCTTGTATACTCCTCCAGAGTTCAAATGATCAGGAACATCTATTTCCGCGGGGATCCCAATATGTAGTAACCAATGTCATTGTAACCCCCTCAGATTCCTCCCCAAGGGCATTCAACAACGGGCAAGGCCGTGACAGAGGTAGGAGAGATGTCCAAAGATGATTAAGTAGCCTTAGGGGCCGCATTTACCAGCTTGGCTGGAAGGGAAGGCACAGAATTTTGGTGCACTCATGAGAGAGTATGGTATTAGCTACCATACATGGCTCTGAATAATAAGAAGGAGTGATATCCTTTTTTTGTCGCATTGAGGAAGTAGGTTTTTCAGGGAAGATAGGCACAGCTGGGCTCACTCCCAACTGTTCAACAGGTGGAAGCTTCTCAATGGTTAGGGCTGAAGGGATCGCCTCAGCTTCATTTGTGGAGGCACATAAATGAAATTCAGCCACATCTAGCAAAGCCTCTTTGATGTTGCAGATGTTTTTAAAGTAGCGTTTCACTGAGATGATATGTCTAGCTAGAGAGGGCTGAGACGCTAACCCAGATAACAGGGCGGCAATAGCATTGTCAAGAGTGAGCATGTTAGAGGTGGATAACCTTTGAGTTGTGAGGTAAAACCATTCAGCAAAAGCAATGGGTGTTTAAGTCCAGGGGAATGTCCCTTGTGTGTTGATCAGACCCTCTTCCCGTTTCTGAGTAAAAAGGCTATGAAGAGGGTGATGTACCCCTTGTCACCCAGGGCGACCTTACCCATGTGTTAGATGAGCGCTGGGTAACAGCCCTCCCTCTTCAGATCCCTCCCCCAGTGCCCACATTCACCTCACCTGAACTTGTACGCCTTATCAGGGAAATTTGCACCAAAATCACCAAAATGAAGTCGATCAGTCCAAAAACAAGTGGGAATGAGCCCAATGATCGGAATCCACATAGTCAAAAAGGAATGAAGATTGATTCATCAGCTGGAAATGCTGAAAGTTTTGATTTGGCCAACACTGCGATCATTAAAATCAACCCCCTCCCAAAATCATTGGGGATGATCCCCAACATGCAGGTAGCAGCATCGGACACCATTGACAATATTTTGAAGCTCCCTTCTGGTAAATCTGACATTGTGGCTGATGTAACGCTTTTGACCAAACAAATGGCCCAGCGACTGGGCATGGGTGGGTTGAGCATCCTGAACCTGTTCCCTACCAATTATAAACGCCCCTACATGGGGTGGCCTTGGGGGATTCCCATTGCTCGTCAGGCAAGATGCTGTCATGCCAACTACCAGAAATGCAGTTGAGTCTTGGTTTGGGCTTTTGAGGTCAAATCTGACAGTGACTCAGCCTTCCGCTGATTCCTTCAATGTCAGTTCCCAGTGAGCTTATCTGCCCCCATTCCCAAATAATTCACTGGTTAGGTCAAACTTGAGGGACCCAATCCCAGCTTGTGTTCTCATCAATTGACCACTATTTAATCAGTTGCATCGCATTGAGAAAATTGTTGGTCAATTTTTCTTCCTTAATTTTACATAAAAAACCTTTTCCAAAATTTCGTTTTCTTATGTTGAAAAATAGACTGCCTTTTCTGCCAACACTCACACACCCCTCAGGGTTAACAGCCATATTTGTCTTGTATTTTATTATGTACCTGTATAAGATTCTGGATCACTGGCAGTTATTGGCGAAACTCCTTTTATAGTTTCATATATGTCATACCAGAAGCAGTGCCTTTAGCATTCTGGTTTACCATTTGGGTGCTCCTGCACCTAGGCTGGCAGGCCTGTCTAATCCTAATTTGCTGTTTGCCTGACATAATTGACCAACCATTAGTCCTAATCATTTCCGCCTTTCTCATTGATATTGGCGTAGCAATGTCCCCTTCTTTGCAGCTGAGCTAGGTTGTGAAGAAAATTTTTCCTGTCCATAATAGCCTGCTTCCACTCAAATGTCAAATCCACACCCCATAGTTGCCGCGGTTATTGTGCCCATGTCAGTAGGATCTGACATTCCAACTTGCACCGAGCTTACTCCCCCTATGAACCTACCGTTTCCCCTGATTCCACTACCATCTCTTTGGTATCACTGGATTCATCCACAACTACCAATAAAGAGAACTTCGCTTACTTCTTATTACCCATGAAGATTAGCGTTGGGTCCCATCACATCTCCTTTGAGGCCTTGGTGGATACTGGAGCTGCGGGCAATTTTATGAGTGTTGATCTGGCTCAACAATTGGAACTTGACCTGGATGTAGGCCCTTCAGTGATGGTTGCGTTGTCAGCCTCCCAAACCTCATACCTAATTGAATGACAGTTACATTATCAATACACCAGTTCTTCTTCTATAAATGTTCACAGCAATGCCAAACTTGGTGTTCCCAGTTATCTTAGGAGTTAGATGGTGGTGTAGGCAACATGTTAAGATTCATCTAGAGTCAAATATGTTGTCTTTTGCCAATGAACAAACTGAGGGAGATTTTCCTCTAGTTAATACTCTCAAGAAAGCCCAAGGTCGTAGCTCCATAACTTCCTTCGTTTCCCCTTCAGGCCTCCCGCCCAATTTTCCCAAATAATTGATGTGCTACCAGAGTAAATTTGATTCTGAGAAGGTGGACCATCTTCCCACTCACACCAAATTTGACTGTGGATTCTGTAAAACAGTACAGTTGGTGAATACCAACTTCCCGTTGTATCCCCACACAACAGAGGAGGAGGTTGCGCTCAACATTTGGTTGGACAATATGCTGAAAAAAGGGTGGTTGAAAAAGGAGACATCGCCAGGCGCATCTCCCATCATCTTTGCTAAAAAGCTGATGGTTCCCTCCATCCCTGCATGGATTATGGACATTTAAACAAAGATTCAGTTCACAATCCCTACCCCCTGCCTTTAGAGCAGACGATAATACAAGCAATTGCCAAATCTCAGGTGTTCTCTAAACTGGATCTCGTCAACTCCCTAATCAGATTCAGATAATGGAAGGGCAAGAATTGTTGACAGCGATATGGACAAAGCGAGGCATTTTCCAATTCCTCGTAATGCCTTTGGGCTGAAGAATGCCCCCACTACATTCCAACATATGATTGACAGTGTACTGGGTGACCTCCAGTTTACTTTCACGGTCACTTATATTGACAACATTCTGGTTCACTCCTCAACTCCCGAAAAACATACTATTGGCTTAGAAGAAGTTGTGGCTGATTTGCATAAGTCAGGCTTGTTTATTAAGACTTCCAAATGTGAGTTCTATAAGGAGAAAGTTACCTTTCTTGGGAACCTTGTCCTTAAGGATGGCTACATGATTCCCCCTAATAAGTTGGATGCTATCTGGGAATGGTCTACCCTAACAACCCAGAAACAATTATGGAATTTCTTGGGAACCATTATTTTCTTAAAAAAATTTTCCACAGCTCTTTCCCAGTTGGCGGCCCTGCTCCAATCCCTCAATGGCAAGAACGTACCATTTTGTTGGACGCCCAAATGCCAGCAGGCATTCAAGTCAATAAAGGAAGTGTTTTTATCCCTTCCATCCTGATGTACGTGGATCCTTATAAGCCATATATCATCACATGTGATGCCTTCTCAGTGGCAGTGGGGGCAGTACTGCTCCAAGAGCATGAGGACTTATAACATCCAGTCGCCTATTTTTCCTGAAAATTTACATCTATGGAGCAATCTTGGGCCATCAATGATAAAGAGTTGGCGGCCGTAGCATGGGCATTGTTCGTTGGCGGTACCTGTTACAGGGTGCCCAGCATGAGTTAACTGTTCGCATAGATCACCAAGCTCTCTTGTATTTCCATAAATCTCAAAAATTGGTGCATCGACAAGCCCATACCTTACAGGACTTGTTCAGTTTCAATTTCAAATACAAAATTGTAAAAGGTGTTAACATACTTCCCAATTTTCTCAGCCAAAGTCCCGCCCACTGTCCCACTGATTTGGAAGAAGCGTACTTCATTACTGTGATTCCCGCTTCTCAAATTTTGTCAATTGTTCCCTGTCGCGAAATTGACCTTGAACTCTGCTAGTGTGCCAGGCCAACCAGTGTGAAGACTGGCCCTTTGCTATTTCGCCTTCATTTGTATCAACCCCTATAAGTCCTGTGTCCAACCTACCAACTAACCACCAATGGCTTCGCCTTTAGCCCCAAGCGTCCTTGGCTTGTGCCCCAGCAAGTCCTGCCCCCTTCCTGGGCGGCTCAGGCACTCCCGCGCTGCCCCACCCTCGCGACCCTTCACCAACCCATCTGGGCATGCCCCAGCAAGTCCATCGCCCTTCTTGGGCAGCTATGGCACCTCCCGCGCTGCACCCCAATAGGGTTGGTGGCTATGCAGCTCACCACAGGTAGCCAGCTGGACAGGTTCCCACTGGTTCCTCATAAGGAGGAGGTATGGGAGCTGGCAGCGCCGGCCACTCCAGGAATGATCACCCACGCCTTTGGGGATCTCCTATACCACCTTTCCACTCTAGTTGCACCAAGCTACTTCAAACAAACCGGAAAGATGGCAAATGAGAGATGTTTATTAGGAGGAAATGAATGACTATTTATACCACTTTCAGGGCAACCGCTCCCAAGTGCTCTTTGACCAATTATCTGCTGGAAAACCCATTGGCCTCTTG
Organism: Massospora cicadina; assembly: GCA_022478985.1. Classification (NCBI taxonomy): domain Eukaryota; kingdom Fungi; phylum Entomophthoromycota; class Entomophthoromycetes; order Entomophthorales; family Entomophthoraceae; genus Massospora; species Massospora cicadina. Next base: position 64,528 of record JAKSZP010018448.1, on the reverse strand, counting down.
ATTCCAAACCTTTATCAAATCATAAACTTCTATTCATTCATACTCATAGCGATTCCCTCCAGATCTGCTCACTGATCACCAAATATAAATTAGGTCAATCCATCCTCAGCATAAGCTGTGGTCAATTGTATATAAACTCATAAATAAAATAGGAATTTGAGCATCCTCGGCATGAGTTGCCAGTGCTCCAAATTAGATGATGGAATCATTTTGGATGAGTCATAACAGATTCATCAGCTTTCCGCTGAAAACTCCCACAATGAACTTCAGATGGCATTTTGGTGGCGAACGCAGCTTCTGTTAAACCTAAACTCAAACAAACATATAACATTAAATAGTATTAAACTAGGCGATTAGCTGGCAATTATGCCTGACTAACCAAAACCCCTAACTCAGATACTATCAGAAGGATTCATCTGGTTAAAATCCCAACATTACCCCCATCATTTTCTATGCTGCCCTTGCTTCTAACGCCCCACTTGTTGCTCAGGTCTTAGATGGCCAAATGACCTACCAAAGGATTGGAGTTATTCGAGCAATTGGCACTTCAAAATTATAAACACTCTCTGTACTCCTTGGTGGAGGGACTCATCTATTTTAGGTCGCGAATTTGGGTTCCCCCTATTTTCTGAGATGAGGTATTTCATGTACATTATGACCTCCCATGTTTGGCCATCCAGGCAACAAAAAATGTAAAAATGATAAAGCAAGCCTATAACTGGGAGGGCTTAACTAAGGAAGTTCCAGTTTGGATCGCTGATTGCATTACCTGTGCTCAGGCAAAGTTGGACCACTCAGGAAGAAAGGGTCTCCTGCACCCATTACAACAGGCAGAGGGTCCAAGGACACTGGTGTCTGTGAACTTTATTGTCAAACTCCCTTGTTCTAATGGATTTACAGCAGTGATTGTGGTGGTTGATCACTTCACCAAATTTTCCCTTTTTATTCCCTGTACTTCTGCGATCACATCTGAAGAGACCACTCAACTATTTGTACGCCATGTGTTCTTGATGTTTGGCCTCCCTAAGGTGATCATTAGTGACCGTGGACACCAATTTACAGCATAATTTTGGAATGAGCTTTTATCCATCCTAAAAATCACCCCCTGTTGTTCCACCACTTACCACCCCCAGTCCGATGGACAAAGCAAGTGGGTTAACAAAATTTTGGAACAGTACTTGCGCTGTTATGCTTCAGCCGCCCAGGATACTTGGGCCAATGACCTCCCTCTTGCCAAATTCGCCTATAACAATGGTACTCACACCTCTATGGAGTTTTCTCCCTATGAAGCAACGTTAGATTATAATCCCTCTTTTTTGGTCAGTTCCTGTATATTCCCAGAGGTTCCTGCTGCCACAAATCACGTTGAGCATATCTGGTATACCCAGTCCTTAGTATGGGAGCACCTCACAAAGGTTATCAATGATTATAAATGGTTTGCAGATCGAAGATGGCTCCCTGGTCATGATATTGCAGTGGGCTCTCATGTTATTCTGGACACTTGCCATCTGCGGATGCTGGTACCTTCCCGCAAGTTTGCAAGCAAATGTTCAGGTCCTCACCTGGTGGAGGAAGACTTGGGCAATAGAGCTTTTCAGTTGAAACTGCCAGCTCATTGGAAACAGCATCCCATCTTCCACATGTCTCTGTTGTCCCCTTTCAAGGGGATCATCCCCACTGAATCTGACCCATTGTGATAGGATGGGAGAAGCCAAGGTGAAAACATCTTAGAGTCCCACAAATCCTGGAGGTCGGTTCAGTATCTCATGGACTGGAAAGGGTATCCAGATTATGAGAACAGTTGGGTTAAGGCACACAATTGCGCTAACTTCATGGAACTGGTCAATGCATTTCCTGAATCCCACCCCAACGCCCCCCATCCCCCCAGAAGGTTGCAACGGTAATGGTGATCAAACTACCCAAGGCGCACAAAAATGTGGCCCTTGTGCAGCTCCCAGGCAGTGGAGCCCTTCCTTTGGAAAAAGGAAAGGGTAATGTAAGTCCAAAGGAACGTCCCTTTTGTGTCAATCAGGCCCTCTTACCGTTTCCAAGTAAAAAGGCTAGAAGAAGGTGGCTGTACCCCTCATCACCCAGGGCAACCTCGCCCACATGGTAGACAAGTGCTGGGTAACAGCCCTCCCTCTTCAGATCCCTCCCCAGTGCCCACATTCACCTCACTTAACTTGTACACCTGATCATGGAAATTTTCACTAAAATCACCAAAATGAAGTCAATCAGTCTAAAAAAAGTGGAAATGAGCCTGATGATTGGAATCCACATAATCGAAAAGGAATAAAGATTGATTCATTGGCCAGAATCACCGCGGTTTTAATTCAGCCAACACTGTGATCATCAAAATTAACTTTCTCCCAAAATTATCAGGGATGATCCCCAACATGCAGGTAGCAGCATTGGATACCATTGATGATAGTTTGATCTCCCTATTGGAAAATCAGGTGTTGCAGCCAATGCAACACTTTTGACTGAATGAATGGCCCAGCAACCATGTACAGGTGGGTTGGGCATCCCAAACCTGTTCCCAACCAATTGGGACCGCCCCTATGTGGGGTGGCCTTGGGGGATTCCCGTTGCACATTGTGCCAGATGCCATCACAAAAACTGCCAGAAATGCAGTTGAGTCTTGGTTCAGGCGTTTGAGGTCAAACTGACAGTGACTCAGCCTTCCGCCGATTCCTTTGATGTCAGTTCCCAGTGAGTTTATCTGCCCCATTCCCAAAATAATTCGCCGGTTAGGTCAAACTTGAGGGACCCAATCCTGGCTGTTTCCTCATCAATTGACCCCTATTTCATCAGTTGCATTGCATTAAAAATTGTTGGCCAATTTTTTTTAGTTTGACATTAAAAACCTTTCCCAAAATTTAGTTTTTTATGTTGAAAAATAAATTGCCTTTTCTGCCAATACTCACACACCCCTCAGGGTTAACAGCCATATCTGTCTGGTATTTTATTATGTGCCTGTACGAGATTCTGGCTCACCAGCAGTTATTGGCGAAACTCCTTTTATAGTTTCATATCCATCGTACCAGCAGCAGTGCCTTTGGCATTCTGGTTTACCGTTTGGGTGCTCCAGCACCTAGGCTGACAGGCTGGTCTAATTATAACTTAATGTTTGCCTGACAGGGTTATTCACCTTCATACATACTAAGGCGCATAAAGGCCTGTTTTTCCCAGTGTAGACTCTGCTTTGATCTGAATTCAGCCAAAAGAGTCTCCTTCACCTTTTCCCAAGTTTAAAAAGGGTCCAGGTAAGGAACTATCATCTCTTGTGCTAGGTGGCTTAAGCAGGGAAGGATGTTTCAAATTTTCTGCTTCTCAGTGGCGTCATGCATAATAGAATCATATACATATAAAAAGAAGCAATATCACCTTTCCCGGAGGTGTATTTGTCTTTTAGAGGGAGTTTTAAAGGGCGCTGCTACAGCTCTTCAAGATGGGATAGGGTGCTGTAGAGTTGCTTCTCAAGAGCAACTATTCTGGTTATACAGGGATATCATTTAGTGAGCACCATTTTGTAGGAAACCAGCCGATTCTTGCTCGCTGGTGCTTCACGCCTGCTGTTTTACACAAAAGTTTGTAAATAAATTTAAAATTTAAATATAAAGCTCTAATAAAACTGGGTTTTTATATATTTTCTAAATTTTGCGATAAAAGGGAAAACAAACCCCTCAAAATCTAACCATTCAGTATATAAAGTATTTTAAGGGTTGAGGGGAATTCGAGGATATATTTGGAATATCTTAGCCTAATCCAAATTAGATGATATGAAGGAACAGCATATTGGAACTCAGGACACTCACTTCATGTTAGTGGAATGATGGAAGGGGAATTACGATTGGCCAATATGTACCTGTGAGGTAACAATTTTATGTACTTCAGCCAATCCCCATTCAAGAAATTTCCTTAACCTTGGGTGACCCCTACCAAGTCTATAAAAGGAGGGTCCCTGTGTAGGTGCTTTGAATGACTTGGTTATGGTTAGGGGAGTACCTTATGCTGGTCACCCTGAAGTCCATCATGTGGTCAGAGCAATACGACCATTCAATTTTATGTTTAGTGCCCATGCAGGTTTCAAAATGGTGTTACCCTGATTAATGGGGTTCCACTAAGAATTGACCAGGGTCTTTTGGCTGATATCCTTAATATCATCATTTTCATTATTATTAGAATCACTTTTGATAACATTGGAGAATTGCAAATGGCCGACATTTCCCCCTTTTTGGCTGAATTTAACCTAAAACATTCTTATTTTTTAACTGTGAGGGCAAATGTCCAACATCATTCATTCTTTAAATAAAGTAACTATTACCTTATCTTAACAATTCAGTTTATTGTAAAAGTACATTCTACCTAGTGACAAATCATTTTACTAGGAAGCTACTGACGCTAGTTAACTAATAATTGTCTAGTCTTCAAAAGAACTGGCCAAATAATTCCAGAAATTCTGAAACCCACACTGCCTACCAGTTTGTACTTTGAGAGTGATTTCTCTTGTGTTGAGTAATCTCTCAACTACAACGCCAAAAAGACTTTTATTTTACTATAGGTAAGTTCATCCATACTGCTACCACATATCCCTAAAATTCCCCACTTTCCCATTTTACTAATTCCTGACTTTCCCTTACTTTTATATCCTTATTTTCATAGTAAATTTTACACTTTTATTATAAGATTTTATTTTCTCATCCGCCAATTCTGGATCTCCCATCTATTTTCATCTTGCTGATATCCTCTCTTTGATTTTCCTGTGATGATTGAATGATGGGTGCTGAAATCCTGGCAATATGTTGCTCTCAGGGTTCTTAGCAAGGATCTCAACAATATAACAGATGTAGGAGTACTAAAAATCTTAACAGCTGTTAGGAATTTTGGGTCATAAAGTCAACAAAAATAGATTCATGTTAAAAATTAAAAAATGGGTATACAAGCAATACTTTATTAAGATAATGCCTCCCAGTATTTTGTGGTACTTAAAGGCTAAAAAAAGAGGAGCAAGAGAATTTAGAATATGCAGAGGGTAGCTTTATTTGGCTAAGTTATGGTTTAACCTATCAGAACTCTCAGGTTTTTTATTTTTATTTAACTGAGGCAAGCCAACCAGGGGACAGGCATTACCAAAAGAAAGAAACGACATGAAACCTGAACAGGGTCAACTTCATCAAAGAAAGTTTTTCCACCTCCAGATTGGGACTCAAATTTTTCTGGTTACATCATGGGTAAGGTTTTCGTGTTATTAGACCTACTAACCGCCAATAGCTTCCTTTGGCTGGCACCCCAATCAATGTGCAAAGGGCGGGAATCAAACCTGCAACCTTCAGGTTGGTAGCTGTATGCCCTTACTGACTCGCCTTCCACCCCTAACTCTCAGGTTTTTTATCTCAATAGAGCTTAACTTTTGGTGTTTGGTTATCAGTAGAGATGATGAATCCATGCGGTAATAACTTAATATACTTTATCCATTTAGCCATCTTAAAAATATTTCTATTTTCTGCCAATTATAGGTTCGCCTAGTTTTTGATTGGTGGGTAAAATATTTTAATCATCCAGAACCCCTTTTAGGTCTATAAAAGAGGGTTATTTTCTCTTAGAAGGTAGCACAAAATTCAAATTAGTGCGTTGGCAAACTTCAAGTCAGTTTTCCTATTGCGCTGAGGGTTGGAGATAAAATCATAAACTCATCACAAGCTATTCTGTCAGAGTAGAGGTACATTATTATAACATCTGAACCACTCCCCTGAGATTCAGCCTTAGAGTTGCTAATATTATTTTACCTATTTGAAGCCAGGACATTCTTCTCCATTTGTCAAGCCTCCAATTGTCTGACATTACCTTCTTCAAAAATGTTTGAGGGAGAATAGGGGTGTAAAAATTGTCCATCCACTCTGTTTATAGTGACTCTAGAGGCGAGAAATTTAATAGAATATATATTGTTCCTCATATATGTGATGATAAAATGTCCTTCCCAATGGACTCAAATTTGCCACTTCTGGAGGTGATGCAGTTGTGGTAGTATAAAACCAAGTCTTATAATTGGAAAGAGGGTAGCTGTGGTATAAGCTCATTATCTGCTCATCCCTATTTTAAAAAAGTTTAAGAAATTGGTCATAGCATCAGCTTGTAGCTGAATGATGCGTTGAAATACCTCCTCATGGCTTTGTCAGGATCTTCAGTACTAGAAGAAAAAACATCTTTAGCTAATAGAGCGGTTACTTTAGGTTCTCAACCATACAAGATGTGAGAGGGAGACAGTTTAAGAATTTGTTGATAACTAATATGATATGCCATAAGTTCATTAGGCAAAAATTGATCCCAGTGTAGAGGGTCAGAGGTAGTCATTTTTCATAATATAGAGACCAAGGTTCCATTCACTCTTTCTATAGTACCATTTGTGGAAAGGTTATAGGGGGCCAAGAAGAGTTGTTGTGCCTATGAAGGCAGCCAGGATCTTGATCAGTCTGGAGGTGAAATTTTCCCATTGTCACAGAGTAGAACCTGAGAGAAACTACGTTGAGTGATATATATTGATGCAGGAAAGTTGCAATGGATTTATAAGTTTGGGCTGAGAAATGGTAGCATAGCGGGAGGTTTCTGCTCCACTATGGGGCGGGATTTGATCAAAACAGGTTCATAATAGCACAGGCAAAAAAACTCAGCATGATATATTTGTCTCAAGGTCAACCCGCCTCATTTACTTTTTTAGAAGTTTAGGCTGGGAGATCCACAGCTTCAACCCATTTTGTAAAGTGATCAAAACCTACTGATATGTATTGATTCCAACTGGTAGTCGGGGTAGGGGACCTACCACATCTAAGCTTATTGTGTGGAATGGTTGTTGAGTGGTAGGGTGATATTGATATTTTGTCTCCAAACTTTTACTGTTTTTGTAGGTTAGGCAGGCATCCAAGACTTTGATAACGTATTCCATAATTCCCTAACAATAGTACCAATCTCTAATCCACTCATAGGTTTCTTTTTTTAGTACTAGATGGTCCTCCACTCATAGGTTTCCACTCTCCATATGCCCAAGGGAAGAGTGGGCCTCAAGGATAGCAGATACTCATTCCATATTCAAAAGATAGGGCAACCAATTGGCCCCTACCTTTTTATAAAACTTCCAACTCTTCACTTTAGTGTTGTGGGAGTGACACATTAGAGTTTTATTAACAGCTTCATCCTCATCATCCCAAGCATTGGGGGTCATAATAAGGTCATGAAATCTCTTAGCCTCACTATTATATAAGTGAAGGATAGGTAAACGATTCAACCCATTAACATACATATGTTGTTTTCCAGCTTGGGGTTCAATCTTCATATCATAATGTTGAAGCATCAAGTCACAATGAGCCAATTTTCCGGCAGGATCCTTCATATTTTATAGCCATTTTAAGGAGGCGTGGTCAGTAACCATAGTAAAGTAAGTTCCATAAAAAAGGGCAGTAATGTTTTACTGTGAGTAGGACAGCAAAGCATTCCTTTTATATGACGCTATAGTTACGTTCAGCTTTTGAGAGCATCTTGCTGAAATATGGAACTGAATAATCTACAGTGTTTTTATTCAATTGAGCCAGGATGTCTCCAACGGCATAATCAGAGGCATCAGTAAACAAAAGGAAAGGCTTACCATAGTCCAGGTGACAGGATAGGACGTTCTTGTAGCAATTTCTGAAGCTTCTTAAACGCGGACTTTTGTTCAGCACCCAATGGAAAGGAGCGTTTAGAGTCAATAGTTGATTGATAGGCTCACTGAGCTGGTCAGACTTTGGGATGAATTGAAAGTGATACCCATCATACCTAGAAACACCTGGATATCCCATTGGTTTTGAGGAGGAAGAACTTTTGATATTGCTTAAACCTTATCTTGTAAAGGTTGAAATCCTTTTTGTGAGATAGAATGTTCAAGAAAATATAATCTTTTTGCAAAAGTACTTTTTGATGGTTTTAAGTTAATGTTAAGCTCAGGGGGTGGAAGGCGAGTCATAAGGGCGTATGACTACCAACTTGAAGGTTGCGGGTTCAATTCCCACCCTTTGCACATTGATTGGGGTGCCAGCTGAAGGAAGCTATTGGCAGTTAGTAGGTCTAAATAACATAAAAACCTTACCTATGATGTAACCAGAAAAATCTGAGCCCCAATATGGGGGTGGAAAAACTTTCTACAATGGAGTTGACCCTGCTCAGGTTTCATGCTGATGTTTACTTTCTAGTTTTGGTATTGTCCATCCCCTGGTCAGCTTGCCTCAGTTAAATAAAAATTAAAAGTTAATGTTAAGCTCATGAAGGCGTTGAAAAACTTTTTTAGATGAGTAATATGTTAGTTATAAGTTTTAAAAAGTGTGATGTCATCAAGATAGACTACAAAGCAACTTAACTCAAGATCCTGTAAGATATAGTTTATTGCTCGTTGGAATGATGTAGGAGCATTGTATAACACTTGAGGAAGTTGAGTGGGCTAAAATAGCCTTCACTGCAAATGAGAGCACATTTTTCCTGTTCTTATGGGGAAAGGTCCATTTGCCAGTATCTGATAGCCAAGTCCATAATGGAGAAGAATTAGAAGACAGAGAGTTGTGTGAGAGCATCATTGGTGTGTGGGATAGAATAAATATCTTTTTTGTATGGTTATTAGATTTCAGTGATTCATAATTTACCTAATGACCTCTTTTTTTCTGTTAATAAGCAAGAGAGGAGACGTCCAATGGCTTTTGGAAGGTACTAGTAACCCAGCGTCTAGTAACTTTTTGAGCTCTTTCCTCATTTGTTGCTCTTTATTCTTTTATTATGATAAGGCTTAGATCAGATAGAATTGGCATCACAAACATCAATTTTGTGGCTCAAATACTTCATGTGCTCATAATCAGTATTAGATTTAAAAATATATCACTGTAGGAATCTAATAAAGTGTGACTTCTTCAAGCTCATCTAGGATTAGTCATCTGAAATATGAACGTTAGGAAAAGTACATAACAATTTGTCAGTAGGTAAGACTATATATAACATAGAAATGATAAAGTGAGTTTTTTAATATCAACAAGTGGGATCAGCATTCCTTTCCTTTCTCCTATTACTTTCTCACAATAATGTCATTAATAGTGAGATTCCCCAATAGAATATGGATAGGTCGCTGGTAGGCAGGATCTAGAATACCAGGCAATGCTTGAAGTTCTTAGGGACTTATTCCATTAATGCTTGTTATGTGTAACAAGCAGTTTTAGGTCTATTAAGTAATTTTGGTGTCAATCACCCATTGTTCACTATACTTAATTAGTATCTCTTCTGAGGCATAAAAAATTATGCCTTCTAACGCGTTCACTAAATCAGGCAACTTCTTTGTATTCTTCCTAGATGTTGTATAGTGCAACGATAATGCAGAGAAGGGTACTCAACCAGGAAAGATTATTTCTTTAAATTTATTATGAGGAAGGCTGACCACGGGACAGAAACTTCTGAATTTGACCCAAAAGAGACAAAACTTAGTAACAGGGAAGGCACCCCAGAGAAGCGATGCTATCTCTTGTTGCCAGTGGGAACGCCACTTATGGGGAGGGGGAGGGAACGTGTGAAGGGGCCGTAGCCACAATTGAACACGTGTGGAGGAAAGGGTCTGATTTGATGAACCAAATTGGGAACCAGGAGGAGACCAGCTGTTGGTGACGGGGTGGGAGGTATCCAAATATCCACGCCTGAAAGTGGTCCACCAAATAAGACTGAAATCTGTGGACAGCTTCAGGGAGGGTGGGGGTGGAGCCTGCGAAGGCATCCAAGAGAATCGTGTGGATAGTCCACATGGCGATTGCAACCACCAGAGCACAAAGGGAGGGTGGAAGGGGGGAGGCCATTGATAAAGTAAACATATCCCTTGGCAGACTGAAGGGATGTGTTTGATCCTGGCCCAGCAGACGTTGGACTTCGCGCCATATCACTTTAGAGGTAGGACACTTCTCCAGGCGGTGGAACAGCGTTCCATACTGGCCACACACGATGCAGGATAGTTGTAAAACATTAGAGCGCTCAGCCATATGGTACACCTGCCTCAGGCAGCGCCACACATGGGAACGGATTTGAGGCTGCAACAGAGGAGGGTGTGCGTATTTCCAGATAGTTTTTGGGTCTCAATGGAGTAAGGGATGTCCATCATGTCCAGGTAGTCCACCCTGGATAGGACATGGGGCCGTGTGGGGATCACGCCATCTTGGATGGGTAGCCCCTGTACCTCTTGTGTGAACTGAGGAGAGGGGCGGCCTCTCTGGGCTGTGTGTCCGCTAATACAAATTCTCCACTCAGTGCTCCACATGGAGAGGAGGATTCGTTTGTAGTGGGTTTTATTCCCGTGAGGACCTATGGCCGATGGGTGTGAAGCCAGGTATTTCATCAGGGAGTGAGGGTTCAATGGATTGTTGAGGCCCAAGGCGCGGGAAAAGTTGGAGCAGGCCACGCGGGACCAGTGCTGGGAGGGGAGCGTAGGGGTGGTGACAGCCGCAATCCAGGTGCCCAGGATCTTGGCAGCATGGGCTTTGAAGTCAAGCAGGCCCATGCCACCATGATGATGAGGGCCAAACATGACCTCTAGCTGTACTGATGGTGGGCGGCCTTATCAAAGCCATCCTTGTAGGAGGGCATACATAGATTTAAAAAAACCCAGGGAGAAGGGGATGGCGTGGGCTCCAAACCAGACTTTGGAGAGGAGCATAGAGTTGGCTAAAACAACCCTGCCAGTAAGGGAAGTAGGGTGGGCTCTGAGGGAGGCGATATGCTTCGTCACGTTGTCTAGAATACGACTCTCCATTACTGCTGATGCATACCCGCCTACCTCCACCCACACGCCCAGATGGCGGACTGGCCCTATGGTAGGGCGTGGCACGAAGGGGAGCACCAGTGGGGCGGTGTGGGGTGAGCCGGGAGGGCGAGCACATGTGCGAGCAGATGGGCCGGGCTGAGCACTGGTTGCTGGGGCCCAGCAGGTTTGATACTAACCAAGGAGGATGATTTCACTTTTGGAAGCATTCAGTGCAGCGTTACTTACCCGGGAATACTCCTGGATGAGAGCTTCAAGTGCGCGTGCATCTTTATTATTAGACACCCAAACCACACAGTCATCTGCAAACGCCATTATCTTGACTGGGGCTTGGCCTGTCACATGGACCCCAGTGAGTTGGGCATTCACGTTTCGAAGTAGTGGGTCAAGGCTGAAGTTGTATAAGAGTAAACTAAGGGGGTCCCCTTGTCACAAGCCCCTTTGAGGGCGGACTACTTCCGTTAGGAAGCCAGGGCCACGTACTGCCATTGTTGCAGATTCTGTGAGCAGCATCACCCAGTTGATGAAGCGAGGGGGTAAGCGGAATTGATGGAGGCAGGCCCTGAGGTATTCCCAGTTTACTCTATCATAGGCCTTCTGTTGGTCCAAGAATACAAGTGCCCCAGAGGCTGTGGACTGGCATGCGTTAGCCACAGAGTTCACGTTGTCCCAAATTGACCTTCTGGGTATGAAACTGAATTGTTCTGGGGAGATGTGGCAGATGCTACAATCCCCTAAATAATTAGCCATGATTTTTATTGAAATTTTTTATCCGTGTTAGTTAAAGAAATGAGGCGCCAGTTGGCTAATTCTAGCTTGTCCCCTTTCTTGAAGAGTGTGATGGTAAAGGCCTCTTGTCCTCCTGGTAGGAGGCGCGTTTCCAGAAGAGCCTGGTTAAGTGAGGCAAGCAGTAGTGGGGATATATATTTGAAGTACTTTTTATAAAATTCATATGGAATGCCATCTGGGCCTGGGCATATCCGGTTTGGTGCACCGCGGATGGCTGTCCATAATTTGTTCGGAGGAATCAAATTCATTATTTCTGGGTATTGGGAAACAGTGCAGATGTGGGTTCAGTCAAGAAATTCCGCCACTTTGGCTGGCTGAATTGGATTGGATCAGTATAACTCAGAGTAATGCTTTTGTTTTTTTTGCCACTTCAGCTGGCATATCCATGATGAAATCCTCCGATCTTTGCACTTGTGTGCAGGCCATGCTCTGGCATGGTGCGAAATTTTTTTTAAAAATATGCGGTGCACTTGTTGCCCTCTGTAATGCATTTGGCCCTGTACTGAACACAAACTTAGTGTTTGTGTTGCCTTTTAAGCGCGTTGAGGTGGGTGGCTGCCTCTGCCCACTTCCAGCCCCATGCAGGGCTGTATCCTGTAGCTGGAATGTTGGACTCCATGTGCCAACTTTGCCAGAGTGCACGAGATAACAGCCAATGTGACTTTTGAGCATCAGGAGGAGAGGCGGCGAGAGTGGCAGATGGTATCCTCTTTGAAGGCTGCCCATGTGGAGATGGGGTCCACACAAAACGGTGTAACAAACTCTTTTTCCAAAGTTGCTGATTCCACCCAAGTGGAAAATCCTGGCGACGCAAGTTTGGGAGGGCGGAGTTTGCACCAATGTGGGGCCTTAGCCACTGTGTCATGTAGGTGGTAGGTTATCAAGACCAACTGGTGGTTGGAGAATTCAATTTTTGTTGTTTTGAAGTGGGAAATGTGGGGTTAGAATTTCGCCGGTGTAAGGATAAGGTCTATGCGGGTCATGGACCCTAATTGGCTGTTGTGGACGTGGGGTCACGTCATGTTTTCAAGCAGCAGGGCTCGCCACGGCAGCGCATCCATTAACCCAAGGGTGGCCTTTAGAACACGAAGTTCTACATGACCTTGGGGGGCATGGGAGGAGGAAGGCCAATGGTCCGTTGGTGTGTTTAGCCAATAGTTCATATCGCCAACTATGAAAGGATCTGGGGGTAATTGGAGGGATTTGACTGATAAAAAACCCGACGTTCTCATGCACAGGTTGGGACAAGATGTTGATGATAGCATGTGCCACGTCAGCCCATGAGAAAGTGACAATTAGGACTCAGCCATTGAGGAAGGATTCCGATGGTAAAAATTTGAAAAAATTGTTTTTCCAAACTAGCACCCCACAGTGCTCTGACCAAAAGGATTGGGATGGGAGGAGCATGGTTTTCCAAGAATCCTTGGAACCTCATGGACAGCGGGACTCCTGGATGGCCAGGATATCCACAGGTAATTTTTTTTGTAAAAGACTCAGTTTTCTAGCCCAGGACAGTTAGGCCTTGAGTCTGGCGATAATTAACGTCCCTAAAGTGAAGGTTTCCCCCATCACACCTTAGGTGTGAGGGGGTGGGCACCCAGGACCACTAGCCTCCTCTAGATCCCCATGGGCCTTCATGGCAGCGCGGGTGTTTTCAGCAACGCTATTGGTAGTTTTGTTAATTTTAGCAGACAGGTTCACGTTGGCTTTTGCCTTTGCTTTTTGTTTCCCCAACGTTGAACAAATTTTTTGCAGTGCAGATGAGTTCGGTGCACCATTGAGCACATCAAAAAAGTTTTTCCAGGTAGGTTAGAGACCAATTCAGTTTTACCAAAGCTTGGTTGCAAAGATCAGGTGAAATTGAGTCACCCAATGGATCCTCAGATTGGGTGGCCCAATCGGCATGGGCTTCCCAATCTGATTGGTTGATGGATTCCCAAGTTGCTTCTGCCACGAAGGTTTTGATGTCCTCCTGGCGTTGGAAGTGTGGGATATTGGTAGTGACTTTGGCCGCTTCCTTGGCCATGGCCCTGTGGGCCTGCTTGGCCTTCTTCCGCTCTTGCAGGGAAATAGGTTTTACTAGTAGGTAGCAGCCTTGTGTTCCCCATGGGAAAGCCTCTTTGGTGCTTGTGGTTGGTTCATAGTGCGCCTCTCCACTGGCCATGGCCGCTGAGGGGTGCTCTTGGAATGTGATGCCCTCCTTGGTGGGGCATGCATGTGCCTTATGGCCAAACGCGTCACAGTGGGTGCAGATGGGGGGCGCGCTGTCCACGGTTACCCGGAAAGGGTGGGTGGTATGCCCTTCAATATTGATATATGTGGAGTTCAGAATCTGGGTTAGGTCCTTCACGATCTCCTCAGTTGGGGTCAGAACTGCGATGGCTTTTCTGGTGCAAAGGTGTAGCATCAGTGTAAAGCATTGCATTTTAAACGATTGTATTTCATCATAAACGGTGAGACTATCTTTCAGATGTTGCTCCAAAATGGCATGTTTTACCGTATTAGGCAAAAAGTTAAATGTGAGGAAAATTTGGTTGGATTTTGTCCATCTGGTGCATTTGGTTTCAATGACCCATTGCCCTTTGGGGAGGTTGATCACTATGTGCACTGCAGCAGCTTGGTCTGCTTCCTCCTTGTTTTTGAAACTGAGGTCCAGCCAACCACATGACATGGAGTGAGGTGTGATGTACACCGCGGTTGGGAAAAAAGTGTGCACATCCCCACAAAATTTTTCCCATAGAGCTGTTTGTTGGATGTCCAGAAACACACGGACTCTGTATTCCACTGACGAGAGTGGTTGGGAGTGCAGCGTGTTGATGTACTGGTTGCATCGCGCTTGCTAAGAGAGGATTTCTGGGGAAATAGTGACCGCCTATTTTTTTAAATTTTTTTCTATTCTGCCAGTTTCTCCGGGGAGTTTTTGAACGTTTGAGGCCGCGGGCCTACCACCTGCTCCTCTTACCTTACTTGCCCAACTGCTCCCTGACATGGGAGCAGACTAATCTCCTCTGTGAGATTATCAAACTAGAATCAGACTTGAATTGAATAAGTTGCAAAAGTGATTGCAACGAGAGAGAAAAGTTATTTTTGGAATATTAGGTATTTTATTGGTGATTATTCAGGCAAGATTATTTCTTTCTTACTGGGATCTTTATTGTATAAAACTAGAGGAACCTCAAAATTGAGTAGTGAGATAACCCTGTTTCATATAGAGGATACCATCATACTCAAGCATAAAATGAGTGCCAAATAAGCATATCATAATTATTGTTATCTAAGGCCACAGAAGGTGCCAACTGGATAAAGCCCACACAATTCTGATGGGTAAGGCGAAGTATGTCCCAAAAGCGCAAGTATTGTCAGGACCTGCGGTTTTATACTCTTGGGAGTATTCCAAGTTGGGCGCCAACTTAATATTCTTAATAAGTTTTGAGGAGATAACATTGATTAGGGAACCAGTGTCAATGATGGGGCATAACCTGTACCTTTTGATGACGACCTTTACCTTAGTTATAGTTCCACCATATTTAGGAGCTAGAAACCCCTTAAAGAAAAAGTGGAGGCAAGTTTTTGAGCTGTCTTCAGGAAATCTATCTTTAATGGATTGTAAATTATGAACATGCTGAATAGGTTGGATCAGTAAGGCGATGAACTGTCACATCACTAACGTATTTGATAACCTCAGGTCACCCCAGAACTTGGCTAAGATAAGTTTCATCTGGTATCGTGGTCTTATTTACTCCTTCAGGGTTCAACTGATCTGGTATCCCTACTTCAACTGGTGCTCCTTGGACATAAGATCTAAGGTCTTTATAAACCCCTTCAAATTTTCTTTTGGAGGGGTTATCTATACAAGTCAGATGAGTGATAGAAGAGAGGTCAGAGTCAGGCATGGAAAGTTCATCAGTTTTCTTCTTATGACAAAAAATTTCAACATGCCCCTCCTTGTTGCAGTAGATGCCCTTGAGGCGCTCAGTTGGCTTCAGCTTTTGATCCTTAATGGTCAAGGCTTGGGGTTTCAACTCAACTCCTTGGGTATTATCAAGTCAATTGAATTTGAAACCTCTAGCGGAGCCCCCTTGATATTGTGAACATTCCGGAAAGAGTGTTTTACTAAAGCAATGTGCATCGCCAAGAAAGGATAGGTAGCTAATCCAGTCATAATGTCAGCAACGGCATTATCAAGAGTTAGTATCTTTGAAATTAATAGTGGCTGGGCTTCACTGTAGAACTGATCAATGAAGGTGGCAACCAATACTCCCTTTTGCATGATAAGGCACATTAAGGACTCTTTTCCTACTTAAGCTATGCTTTGAGCCTAATTAATCAATAAGAGCTTCCTTAATCTCCGCCCAGGTACTAAGGTGTCCATATGAAAACCTTACCTTCACCCCATGTGACTTAAACAAAGAATGTGCGTGATATTCTAATGATTGTTCATATTTTCCACGGCAGATTTATAGATGCATAGAAATGAGGCAATGCTACCACACTTGGGGCCAACTTGTCTTTAAAATGTGGGGGTTGTTACAATCTCCAGCAATATTATTAAGATATGCTGAGAGGTTTCTGCACAGGGTCAATTTTACTGAGCATCAGGAGAACAATATGAAGATTGTCAGCCCTCATAACAACTTAATAAACATAATAGAATATAAAGCAATTACTCCAACGATACTTTCTAATTTAATATTTAACAGCAGATCCCTTATGCTACGCTCTACCCTTCTTACCAAAAAACAATCCTTTTTTAAATTATCTCATCTTACTTATATCTCAGCGACAAGACAATACTGCTCTCTCAGCTTAGACTATTTGGTTCCACTGTATTCTCATTGGCTTTGGCCAAGTATGGTATTCTTAAATTCTCTATCATCTTTGTTTAAGGTGATCTACTATATATTTGTCAAATGTTGACATTGCCTTATCACCTTATTTGGAGGCGATCCAATAAAAATTTGTTCAAAGCTTGGTATCGCCCTATTGCCTTATGTCAAGACAATCTCATCAAAAGTATCATACTCCTCAGTTCAGCCAATCTCACCCATTATGGCAAAACTACTTAGGGTTTATCAGCCAGTCATATCAGAATCTCAACATTACCCTCTTTACTGGATGATAAGCCTCTTATTGTTTATATGCCTGAAGGAACTTTGCGTGTACTCAGTTAATGATCTGACCGCTCACAGGGTCCTTGATAGTGTAGGCGTTGACGCACATGTTCTAAATTATCTTGAACAGGCCAATCCAGATATTGGCCAACTTGTGTTTCCGCCCAAACCCTTGCTGGTCATGGAACAAATTATATCCCCATTTTTGAACTGTGCTATCCTGCTACGCCATACCTGATTGGTCACCTGATTCTTAGTCTTCTTAGCTAAGCTGAACGAATATGCTTCAGTTTGCAGCTTGATCAGCATATTCATTAGGTTGGTCAAGTAGCGTTGAGGATCCGTTCCGCTGGTATTTTCTATGCAGGCATAGAGCAGTGCCAGAAGAACAGGGTGTCGTCAATATAGTATTTAAAGGGACTCTTTCCTGTGGCATAATGATAGATGATGATGTAGGTAAAGATGGCGTTGGAAAGGAGGGTACTCCAATTAGAGGTATATCTATTATCAGCCTTCAGAGTATATTCAACAGCATCCCATTCACCTGTTTGACCATATTTTGGATTCTGTTTAATACAGGGTCATTTGAACCCCGCGGATGGCCATAAGTTTGTTGAAAATGGGTAAATAGAAGAGGTGAAGTTGGTCCCATTATCAATAAGGATGAACTTAGAAAGATGTGTCACTGAATTATACAATCCATCACAAACTTAGCTACTACAGCAGCCCCCAAATCCCATATTTCCCGTGCCTCAACCCACCTGGTTAAATGGTCAATCGCCACCAGAATATACTTGGATCAGTTTGCTCCAGTTGTCAGAGGCCCATCATGTCACTAGAGACCGTATTTCAAGCAAAGTGAGGTTTCACAAACTGGTACAAAGTCTTTTGGAGAAATGGCTTCTCCACTTGGCACTGGTGGCAGCAGGAAATCGTTTCAAGCTCATCAAATTGCATGCTTTCACAGTAGTACTGAGGTCGCAACATTTCTAAGGTCTTGCATACTCCACCATGTATGACTGATTGGTGTTCACTAATGATAATATTTGGTCAGGTAGAAGGATTTGGGATATTCACTGTAGTGTCCACTATCTGATTGTACAATTCGTCATTCTTCTGGAATGTATTGGCCATTATTCCGTCTAGTTCCCTGATGCATTGAGGGGCTTCATTGTTGTATTTCCCACTAAACATTTTATCATACATTATGTCACTCAGATCAGCCGTAATTGCATTATTGGCAATCTTGATAAACAATCGGCGTTTTGGTGTTTGGCTCCAGGTTGGCGAAGGATCTCAAGATCATAAGCCTGAAGTTTGAGAGCCCATTGGGCTAGACGCCCTTCAGTCTCTCAGAAATTCTGCAACCAGCATGACGAGGCATGATCCATAACAACCTTAAACTTGACTCCGTGCAAATATACCCTGAATTGCTTATAAAAGTAGATAAGCACTAAGCACTCCTGCTTGGTCACAGTGTAATTACATTCATGACTGTTAAAGCTACGACTGAAGTATGCAACTGGGCGCTCCTCACCTTCAACATCTCTTTGAGAGAGAACTGCTTCAGAGGTGGAAATGGACGCATCCATCTGTACACTAAGTTCCATATCAAAATTTGGGCAGCATAGCACCGACGCTTTGATTAACTCCATCCAAAGTGTATCAAAGGAGCATTGATGGCTTTAAGTTCTGGGGACCAGCCCCTGCAACTGGATAGGGATCAACACCCCTTCCAGACAAAAAAGGGGTCACAATGCTCCAGTGGACCCTCTGTCACAGCTGAGAGAACTAGCCCATGTGATATATGAGCGCTGGGTGACTGCCCTTCCCCCAAGGATACCCCATTCCCACATCTTCCTCCTCCTCAACCCTGGTAAGTTTGATAAAAGGAGTCTGCAGGGAGATTGCACACACCAGAGGGATTGGACAGGCCCCTGGGAACCCCACTCCCCAGGCAAACTATGTCAAAATTATGGGGAAACAGCATTTTCCAACATCAGAGCCCAGCCTGCAAATTCCAGTCTGGGGGAGCCGGTCTGGACTGGCCAGCACCAGAAATCAGCTCAGGGTATAACTTAGACCTTGAACCAGGTGCCAAATGGCTAGGACCAATCACCTCAACGCTCTGAAATGGATTCAGGAAGTTCAGATCGCACGATTAGTCTAATTGAGGGCTTGGTCTGAGTTGCAAACAATTCGATAAAAGGGACCCTGCCTCCTGAGACAAATCTGGAACACCTGAACCAAGTGAACAAGCCAACTTTGATGACCTGGACCCATATCAGTTATTAAGTTGGTTTGGCCCCAGGAATGCGGAAAAATTTGCAAAAGTTTTCTTGACTTTTGCCAAAATCTTAAGCATCACCCTATCCCCTCTGAGTCAGCCAACCAAATCCCAATGCCAAACCCCAAATGCCCAATCCCAGTGTATCTTCCCCAAGCATTTTACCCAGTACTTAAGGCAACTACTCTTCCTGGGATCAGTTGTCTGTTCATTCTCTTATCTTCTGCACTTTACGCTTAATAAAAATTTAAATTCCCCATTCAGCTTACTGCAGCCTCTGTCCGCCTTACTATTTTTTCTAAAAGTTCCGCCAATCAATCTGATGAAGTGCGCTATCACCCAAGTTCTCATACCAATATTTGCCAACTGGATCAATCAGTTGCTCAAACCCGCCATGCAGTAACATATCATAAATGTGATAAACTTCCTTGCCCTCCAACAATGAACCCACTGTTTTGTTCATTACCACGTGTCCATTTAATGGGAAGCCTCCCATCTGTTTGGTTGCTGAGTTCTCTGGAACCGCTTCCTGGTTAGAGCAGCACTTAAGCGCCCTTCCCCACCGCTCATGGACTTGGGACCCACAACTAACCCCAGATTCTAATGGCTCAGCCCACCTGTGGGACCTGTAACTCCCCATTCAGGGAAAGCTTGGTCCCAACCCCCCTCGTGGGTCACATTCTACTCCACTCTCACTTCCAACCATGCGGCAGCCCCTGTGCCATCCCTTTATAGCATGCAAGCCCCCTACTCAAATCTGGAAGCCAGCAACTGTGAACCCTGGAGGAGTCATCATCCTCCATGCATCTCCACCCTTGGGGTTGCCCCCGCAAGACTTGCAGTTGCCCCCATTGCAACCATCTGGTTTGCCTTGGTGGCCTTCATTACGTTAATGAAGTTTTACTTTCCTCACATCCCCAAAAATTCCACTCTTACTAGTCGCTTAGACCGCTATGCCTATGGCATTCTGGGCCCTCCACTGGTTGCTTGCGCACCCAACTGGGAGCCCAGTCTAGTTCTTATTATCCAAATCCATGAAAACGGCGTCCAATCCATTCAAACACAGCATCCTTTTTTAGAAACTTAAATAGCGGTTCCCCAATACAATTCAAGTTGAGGATAAAGCGTTGGTAGGAGCTGACCATCCCCAAGAATACTTGTATGTCCCGCTTGCTAATCAGCTGAGCTATTTTTTGAATAGCGTCCACCTTGGACAGTTGGGGTTTCAGCCCTTTTCCATCTGCCATAAACCCAAGGCACTTCAGTTGGTCCTTGAAAAAGTGCCATTTGCAGGGCTTAATCTTTATGTTGGCCTTGAAAGCTGGCGGGATATCTCCTTCAGATGGGTAAGGTGCTCAGAAAACGTCCACAAAAAACATTGTTTTGTTGAGGTAAATGAGAATGCAAAACAGCTTTAAGTCACCAAGAATGGTATCCATGGCCCGTTAGAATGTGGCTGGGGCGTTACAAAGCCCTTGTGGCATACAGGTCAGCAGGAAAAGCCCTTTGGACGTGATAATGGCGCATTTCTCTTGTTCCGCCGCATGCAACTCAATTTGCCAGTAGCCTGATATCAAATCCATTGCCAAGAAGAAATGAGCTCCACCTAACCGATCCAGAACATCTATGATCTGTGGCAAGGGGTATGAGTCCTCCTTGGTGATTCTGTTAAGCTTCCAGTAGTCTATTACTACCTGGTTGGTGCTCCTTCTTCTTTACAATAAGAATGGGCGAATCCCATGGACTTTTTGATGGTTTGAGCATCCCTTACTTCAGCAGCTTCTCATTTTCTTCAGTTACTACTTCCTCAGCTTCCCTCAATTGGCAGATCAGCCACAACCTGATGGAGGGATTATCCCCAGTGTCCAATTGATGGACCACTTCCCAAACGCACCCATAATTGTGGTCATTTTCAGCAAAAATCCCCTTTATATTTTTCAAATAAAGATATCGCCCAATCCTTGTGTTCTATTAAACCAACTAAGTTTTTGCGCGGTGCCACCACCATTATGCTAGGATGCAAATTTACTGGTAAACCAAATTTATTCAGAAAACCAAATTTGTGAGCCTGAAGGACCTCATCAACAGGGGATAAGTGTAAATATGCCACTATTTGATGTTGGCAAAATCGCAATGGTTTTATTTGTAGATTTGCAAGTAGAACCTTGATCTCCCCATGTCCTGGTAGTATAATGCCTGTAGCCACGTGAGGTTCAAGCCATTATTTCTGGTAAGGGCCAATAACTTCCCATAGAGTCCATCTGGCATTTCTACCTCCAACTTGGTGTTTACTATTACTTGATGACCAAGGGAAGGGATATAGGACTGGCAGCACAGATAGGCAATCCTTGATATTCATATATCTGCTGGGGGAGGGCCCGAGTATTCCTCTTTAGTTAATGGTAGCACACCAGACTTACACCATCACTATAGGTGAGGTTGACATGTCCCATATTCACTAAATATGTTGGTACTCCGTTGGAGGTGAAGTAATTTGGAATTCTCTGCCCCAAAATTTCAAAAGGTCTCCTCCATCATATCAATGACAGCATTAAAGTGTCACATAAACACAATTCCAATCAGCAGGTTGTTTCAGCTATTTGGTAGCACTGTCACTGGAACTGTGACGACAATTGACCCAAACTGCAAGGTCAATGTATTATACGCTCCCTCTGAGACTGTGCTTTCGGCTCCAGCAGTCCCATACACCATTTGATGATTACACCAGGTTTCTTTGTCAACTTTGCCACCAACTTAGTGGAAACTATGTTGAATGGGCGTCCGTGTATATTATAACACAAACTCAGGTTTTGGCTACAACAATGTCACAATATTTACATTCAGAATAAGAAGAATTTTGACTGTCTAAGAACATTTAACGGATCTCTTTTCCCCAGGAAACTCATAATCCCCTCAATGACTTTAGGGTATTCTTGGATGATAGCGTCTACTGAAAGGGTGACATTTACTCCATACAGGGAAGATGCATTGGAGGAGGGGTCTGGCTTGTACAGGGAAACTTGGTCAAACATTTGTCAAGCGTATGGCCTTGGTTGATCCAGAGATCCTTCTTCCGCTGTGTCCTTGGCTTGCGCTTGTGTCAATATTCACCCCTCCAAATGGCTGCTGATATAGGAATGTGTCATTATACTGGGGGACTTCTGCCAAATATTTATTATTAGGTTCAGGTGGGACATTTGGGGTTGGGATAGCAGAGGTAGAGAGTTCCATTTTACTCCGCTCTGACTTTTCCCTGGTAGTACTGGTCCTGCTGTACATAATGGACCTGCCAATTAGGGAAACTTCATGCCAGATTCCCAGGGCGACCTCATTCAAAACAAAATTAACCCATAGGGCCTACGTCCTTGATTATTGTAAGATTCCCATGCCAAAAGTTGGACAGTAGGTGATTGGCATGGGCAGGCCCAGGTCAATAGGATGACTGCGGACAGTTGGTATAATTAGGCCCAGGTTGGTAGGTGGACTGTTGATGATAAGCAGGTCAGGGCTGAAGTTAAACTGCTGGGGTAACTCAGCGGAATCTGAACTAGATGGGAGAATTCCCCCAAATAAGAGGGTCCAGTGATAGTGGTATGTAGCCGCTCTGTATTGGTGGAGGGAAGGTAGCAGATAAATGGCACAAAAACTGGACAATTTTGAGCAGGGGTATATCATTATCCAACATCAGGGTCATGAAATTGTAAAGCTTGTGGTATGGCTTCACTGCGGAGGTCATCGCATTGTAAAAATCAGATTCAGATAAAGTTCCTGCCCCAATTAACACATGAGCTTTCACCATAAATCAATCAGCAAGCACAGTGAGGGTCTAATTATGCTGAGACCAATGATCAAGATCTCAGCCTTCCACTACAACATCTTTGTAATTCCTCCAAACAACCGCATCACAGTATCCTTCACTTCTCAGTATGTAACAGAACTGTTTGGAAGATAGCAGGTGACTTGGTTGGCAGTTCCAACATCCAAGGTAGACATTAGCAGTTTCACTTTATGCCGATCTGAGGCTCCTTCCATTTCAAACTCAAATTACTTAAAGAACCCATGAATAAATCCATTACAATCAAATGGAGGCAGCTTATCAATAAAAACCTCCTGAAGAAGCTCATCCTGCCTTTTGAGCACAGCGTCCAGGGCAAGTTTAATTTCAACATATTCAGTTGACACAGTGTGTCAGAAGGATTCCCCATCAGTGCAGGCCTGATGCGGCATATCCATCACCTGGAGTTTTTTATATTTTTTATTTTATTCATGGTGTTGATCAATGGGCCCCCTGTAGTAAGCACCACTGCTATAATCTCAGCGATAATAAAAAGATGCACTGAGAGGTTTCTGCACAGGGTCAATCCCACTGAGCAATGGGTGAACAATATGAAGATCTTCAGCCCTTAAAACGATTTAAGAAATATAATAGAATATTAAGCAATTGCTCCAACAATACTTTTATTTTTAATACTTAACAGCAGATTCCTTCTGCTCCATACTACTCTTCTTACAAAAAAACAACCCTATCCTTCAATCATCTCGTCTCACTTATATCTCAGCAGGTTTGGATGATACTGCTCTCTCAGTTAAGAATATTTGATTACATAATATTCTCATTGGCTTTGGCCAAGTATGATATTCTTAAATTCTCTATCGCCTTCCTTTGAGGCAATCTACTAAATATTTATCAAATGTTGACATTGCCTTATTGCCTTATTTGGAGGCGATCCACTAATTATTCATTTGAAGCTCAGTATTGCCCTATTGCCTTATGTAAAGATAATCTTATTAATAGTATCATAACCCTCAGTTCAGCCAATCTCACCCATTCTGCTGAAACTATTTAGGGCTTATCAGCCAGTCATATCAGAATATCAACAGGGATAAAAAGGGACAAGGTTGCTCCTAGTGAGGGCATGGACAGCAGGAGCAGCCCCATGAGAATCTTAGTGGGAAGCTGTTTAAGATTCTCAAAACGTAACAAAGATTTGGCTAGTTGCTTTTCTAAAGCATATATCCTTGATTTATCTCCAATGATGATGTTAGAGTTTCCATCTGAACATCCTCTATTTTTAAATGTAATATAAAGATCGAGGTGTATGGCCTTCTATAGTGAGCACCACTTGAAGTTATTGTCAATATGCTTCTCGCAGGTGCTTAGGAACAGAATCTCAACAATAACACAGATTTAGGAGTATTGAGACTCTCAACAGCCTTTAAGATTTTTGGAAAAAAAGTACCACAAAAACTTATTTTTATGAATTTAAGAATGGGTATCACGATTCTCTCTACGTAAGGTGTAAGCATTGTCCTGGGGAGAAGGTTGACATATGCTGTTGTGCAGGACTCAACTTTTAGACTAATCAAATGGTCCCATAAGTCCCTAATTAAGGCTCAATTCCCTATCATTAATTTAGGCTTTGAATTATTAGTATTACCTGAATTACTCCAAATTCAGCTAATATTCATTCTTTTATTATATATTAATAATTTTCCTAAATTCAAGGCCGCATTCACATATCATTATCACCTGAGGCCCAAAGTTACCAATATCTTCATCAAAAGTTTATTCTGGAAGATAAAAAGTTGGACCTTCAAATATGGACCATTGGAAGAGCACCTACTTAAGGTTAATACTAATTTTCCTATGCTATGAGATTATTACTGGGAGATCAAGAAGCTCAACTGACCTTCCAGTTGGGCTGCGATGAGTAAAAACCACGTGTTAAACAAGAATGACTGATGAATCCCTCTTCACCATTTTCAATGAATCATGATTTCCTTTTACTTTTTAACATACTATGAATAGTAATTTTTATTCTCAATAAATTACTTTTTAGCAGAATATATTAAATATCTTATTTTATCTAAGTTCTTATATTATTTTAATGCAACTAATTCTCATCCAACCTTTAGTATTATGAAGCTCCCATCCTCTCAGCTGACTGTAATGCACTAAGCCTCCTACAGTCAGCCACTATGTCATGCTCCCAGCGTTAGCACATGAGAGTGCAGCTAGCGGAGTTGCTACATTTGGTGCTCACTACAGGAGACTTCCAAAGTGCTTCTGTGGTGATCCCCTCAACTTTGGACGAAAACATTGTATCTATTAGTAGCACTTTGGATTCTGATCTTATGAAATACCTCATCTGGAATGGCCAGAACACAATAACTATAGGGAAACTTTCCTAAGAAATCCTTTGAGTGTGACCCAGAAGACTTCATAAAATCAGAACTATCAGTCAGCTGAAGCCATTTCTTTACCTATTGTGAACGCCTAAAGAAATTGAACAGTATGTTAATGAGAAAAAATGCCAGCATAATAAAGTAAAAAGATCATTGAAGGTAATGTTTTATTTGGATGATCATGCATCACATTTCAAGAAAATGTGGGACGCTATTCAAGAAAAAACTTTTTGAAGATATCACTGAGAGGAATGATTATTGGACACTAAAACCTGGTTACTGTGATAAAAAAGCTATTTACAAGCTTCTTTAAGCTTTGAACAAAACCAAAAAGAACCTGGCCAAGCTACAACTCATCTTCCAGTCAAAAAGAGAAGATTAAACTAATCAGAATGCTTTAATTTTAATAAAAACTTTTTAATTCTAATACAAACACTAAAATAGATTAGGAAATAAAAAATTAAATCCACCTTTCAATGTTATTTCCCACTTTGATGCTTCATAGCAGAAAGTTAAAATGAAGCTAATATACAATTTTTCCCAAAAGGGTCAAGCGATGAATTAAACACAGCCAGCAAGAATTGACAACACCAAACTAATGAAATTTGGAAAAGTCAAGAGAAATATTCCAAACTTGATGATGGAATTAAGCCTTGAGAGCTAATTTTCAAACTTGATGTTGGAATTAAGCCTCAAGCGCTAATTTCCAAACAATGACGAAATTAAGCTTTGAGAGCCCCATGGATGCTCCAAATACTTCTAGAGCTATTGACCCAATCAAATTGGGACAAGTCATGAGCTAATATCCAACTTTAACAATGGAATTAAGCCTTAAAGGCCTCAGGGAAGCTCCAAATACCTACAGCGCCTCAAGATGCAAAAAGCACTGAACAAAATGCCTGGAACTTATCTTAGACAAAGAAGCAACAAGTCCATTGAATTCAGCATCTCTCTTCCAAAAAATGGATATTATAAAACCAAAAGAAGCATCTAAATTACTTGGTTCAGCTCATATCATGGGAAAACGCCAGTACCAACAAAACCAAGCCCAAAATTCACTTTAGTGGCCTAAAATCTTAGGCTGAGGAATTAATTGTTATCAAAAATCAACAACTTACCTTATAAGGGAAAACTGTTGTCCAACCAACAAGGCACCACCCACTGCACATTCGTCCAAACTGTGAAACAAGGTTATTGGATCATAAGAGCTGTGCCTACAGAATGCACCAAGATAAACCACCATGTCATCCACTTTATTAAGCACGAGGTCCCATCCGCCTTCTGAGGGTTTGGCGGCCTGCAAGGCATGATGGTGACCAAAATGACCGCCACTGCCACATCTGCCACTTCCACATCCATCACTGCTGTGTCTTCCACTGCTGCATCCACTGCTTCCACGTCCGCCTGTAGCAATCTAAATGGAATGGCCATTACTGACGCCTGCCACCAGCTGAATGAGCGCCTGCAACCATGCCATGACCCATCGCCATGCCACTATACCAGATTCTGCCACCTGTTTGCTGGTGGAACAGATGGCCACTTGACGTTTTCCAACTTGGCTGTCCTCAAGCACAAAATAAGGCCATATCATGCCTGTTGCAAGGGTCATCTCATCAGCTCTACTTTGCAGGGTTACCCTCATAACTCTATCTTACCTTGTCATGCTAACCAATAGAACCTGCTTATCCTCACCATCAACATGGAACCTCTGTCCAAAGCCCCCATTTTCTGCCATGACACTGCTAAAATATGCTCGTCAAATATTCTGCAGCCGGACTCTTCTGATGGCAATCACATGGCCCCAGCTCAGCTCAACATGAAGAATCAGCGTGGCCTCTTGTCCTAAACCAAAGTGGCTCAAACCTTGACCAGCCATCATCCAATGAATATTTTCAAGCCTTGAGATGAAATGCATCATTCAGGGGAGCCCAATAGAATTTACCAGCTAATTTACAACAAAAACATATTGTGAGTACCTCAACAGTTAATTGGACCAATTATTTTTGCAGGGACCAAAACTTACTTTTCCTGGACAAGGCTTGAAGGGGCTCTGTCAGGATTCTCCCTATGCAAGGTGTAAGCCTTGTCCTGAGGAAAAGGTTGACATATGCTGCTGTGCGAGACTCAACCTTCAGACTACTCAAATGGTTCCATAAGTCCCTATTTAAGGTTCAATTCCCTATCATTAATTTAAGCTTTGAATTAGGAGTATTACCTGAATTACTCCTAATTCAGATAATATTCATCTTTTATTATGTATTGATAATTTACCTAATTTCAGGGCCACATTCACATGACTCCATCACCTGTGGCCCAAAGCTCCCAATATCTTCATCAGCTGTTCATTCTGGAAGCTAACAAGTTGGACCTCTAACCTGGACCATTGGAAAAGCTCCTACTCAAGGTTAATACTAATTTATCCAATGCTATGAGACTATCACCAGGAGATCAAGAAGATCAGCTGACCTTCCAGGTGGGACATGATGAGGGACAAAAAACGTGGAAGTAATAATGACTGATGTATCCCCCTTCGCCATTCCCAATGAATATTGATTCCCTTTTTATTTTTAACAGTACTATGAATAGTACTGTCTTATTCTTAATAAAGTACTTTTCAGCAAAATATATTATTTTATCTTATTTAATCTAAAGTTTTTGATCGCTTTTCTTTCCCATTACTATCACTAACAGTAGCATGATTCTCCGCAAATTATCCAAAATTTGACAATCAACCAGGAAAATGAGCAGATTTGTATGCACCAACACCAGCTGGGCAAAAGTGGCCAGCACAAAAGGCCTTAAACCCACCCAACCCATTGGAGAAAAATGCCTTGGCAGCATGTTGGGACAACCTCCCCCCCAAAAAGAGTGAGCTTAGCGCTGCACCTGAAGTTTTATAATTTTACAAAGAATGGGCACTTTCACAAAAATCAAGCATTCCCAACCCTTGTCCTCCCTCGATCATGGCCTTAGAATTATGTTCAGTGATACCTCCCTTGAGTTGTGGGAAAAAATGGGGGAGGCCTTCTCTGCGATTTTCCCAAACACCATCTCAATAAATTTTAAAAATTTACATAGAGGAAGGGTGGATGTCAGGTTCATGACCGTGGAGGAAGCAGCGGATGCAGCAAAAACCAAATTTTCTGTAAAAATTAACAATGAAGATTGCATTATCCACATGGTGCACACAGGATGGAATGAGGCAATTGACCTATTCATTGTATTTGACCAACTCCCAAGCACCATGCACCATGATATCCTTGAAGATGAACTCTGCATGGGCCTAGAAAGTTATGGCAAAATTAAACAATTTGAATTTGAAAAATTCCCCCTCTTGCCCCAATTATGCACAGGGAAGGCAATATCCATTATTGAACCCGACCAGAACGTGGTAGAAGATATCACCCTCATTCCATGCATGGCAACCATCAACCTCCCTGATGGAAGCATATCTCGCCCATTCTGCATCACACCAGAACACACTCCGCCCATCTGTGGCTTCTGCTCAGCTCTAGGCCACAAAGACCATGTGTACCCCATCAAATGCGGGGTGAAAACACCAGAATTTTGTGAGGACAATATGGATGAAATGAGCCCAACCTTTGGTAAAATGAAGGATGCCACTTACACCTTACATTGGGGTAAAAGAGCTGAAATTACTTTAGTTGAACCCATTTTGTGCAAGGATTGTCATCGTGCACAGGCTTCTTGCAAGCAGGCCACAAGTTCCGCCAAAACCCAAGCCCACACCACGATTTCCCCAGACCAGATTTGGTCAGATGCCATGGCAGCGTGGCGAAATAACCTTTCAGATTTCCCACATAAAATCCAACAAAATCAAAGAAAATTTTTCAAACACAACCAATCAGACGCCTCCAATTACACTGAAGCAGAACCACCATGCACCACTGTGGACCCTTTTAGCCAATTACACATGACCAGTGACAACGTGGTCCATGATTATGATATGGAAGATCATCCCAGCCAATCACAAAGCAACAACACTCCCGCACAAAACCCAGTTGCCCTGACACCTAGCTTCTACACATCTAGCCCACAGGTAAGTAGCAGAAAATTTTACGTTGGTGGGGCACAACACAATTAATGCCAGAGCCAAACTCCACGGAGTAATCCAAGCCTGAAGAAACTAAACAAAACCGATGCTACAACCATTGAGCAACATGCTGGAACCATCCTGTCTGATTGGCCCCAAACTCATAGTATGACCCGCGCTGCTAAGGAATGGGGTGACCTCAGTGGGTCGCCCCAACGTTCCTGATGTGCATATTACCGCAATCACCATAAGGACACTCAACATTGTGGGAGCCAAAGCCCCCACGTCCCATGCCAAAAAAATGGCTTTCCTGTTCAATATCCCCGTGGAAATCTTGGCCACCCAAGCACCCCACTGTCCACCGGGGGAGGAGGAGTCATGGTCAACCATGCTCCTCCCAGCTAAATCCTTTTGGATGTACCACTGTGGGGTGGTAATTCAATCAAACTGCAATCCCCCAGTTAATATCTAAAGCACATCCTCCCTCCTGGAGGGACAGCTGCTTCTAACAGATTTTGAGTGGAGTGGAGAAAATTTCGCCATGGTGTGCATTTATGCCCCAAATGACCCAAATGACTGCCAAAATTTTTTTCTGATATCCTCTCAATCCCCTTCACTGGGACAACATTTTTCGCGGGAGATTTCAATTGCTGGCTTAATCCCATAACTGACCGCTGGCCCAAAACAAAGGCCATACCCTGCGGCCACATGGAACTTCGCATACTAAAAGCAACGCTTGGCCTGTACAACACCATCCCCAAACAGGCCATCATGCTGGCCAACATGACGAGGCCCCACTATAATAACAACCAACTGGTCTCAATGACCCAAATCAACCTGATGCTCGCCCCTATAGATTTCCATCACCATGTATCAAAAGCTACAACGACAATTATCCCCCTCTCCGACCACCAAATGGTTTTAATAAAACTATCATCCGTGGCAAAATACCAAAAGCCATCGACCTGGTACAAAGTCATCCAAACACCATCCACCCTCCAGAGCTTAAACTTTGGATCAAGAAGGTGATAACAACAAAGACAAAAAAATGACCACCTACAAGGAACCCTATCACCGAGTGGGAAATTTTCAAGACTAGAGTAACCAGGAAAGCCTGTCACTTAAACTCCAGAAAGCTGACCGCAACATCTGTGACAATCAATAAGGCTATCGGACAGCTCCAACACTTAGAAAGCAACACACCCCGCGAAGGATACAGCCCTCAATGGGGACGCCTGTGGTTCCAACATCTGCACAAGTGAACTCCCTCTTTAAAAAACACCAGAACTATGTTGAAGTATGGCACAGATTAAAATACATTCTATCCAGCGAAACCCACATGGCCCATTCATTCCACTGCTTTAAACCAATCTCAATCTCAGCAACCTGCACACAGGTCCATCGAGAAGACAACATACTAGCATCCACACCATCTGAAATATTGGCCGAATTACTCAGTTTTACACCGACCTGTACATGGCGGATTTTGTGGCACCTATTGAAATAAAATTTTTTTTCCATCATCTGCTAATATTGACAATATAGCTGATAAACCAGACCCTGCTAAACCCATCACTAGAGAGGAACTATAGGAGGTAATAAAATCAACTCTGCGCCACAAGTGCCCTGGGCCTGATGGCCTCCCATATGAATTTTACAAAAAGTATTTTGATTACATTGCACCAGTACTACTAGCAACTATGAACAAGTTCCTGGAGGACACACCCCTTCCACCTGGTGGCCAAGACGCATATGTGGTCATACTTTTCAAAGAAGGAGACCAGGCAGACCTAAACAATTGGCGTCCAATTGCTCTCACCAGCACTGATACTAAAATACTAATCAAAATCTCAGTTAAGCGTCTGGGATGCATTGCACAGATAGCCCTCTCCCCCATCAGTATGGCTTTATCCCCAATCACTCTATTTAGGATTATATTCACACCATAGCCAACATCTGCCAAGCTAACCCCACAGGCGCCCTTGCTTTCCTGGACCAAAAGAAAGCATATGACCGAGTGCACTGGGACTACTTGTAACAATGTCTAAAGGCCTTCAACCTCCCATCCCGTTTTATAAACTGGGCGCTCCTCCTAACACGCTTGGCCAGGTTTGCAATCAGAGGACCAGGTTTCCTAAATGACACCATCACCCCACAAAGGGGCCCCAAACAAGGCGACCCGCTTAGCCCCCTACTATACAATTTCAGTCTTGACCCTCTCCTACGCATAGTAAACTCCAAGCTCTCTGGAATCAGGTTGGAGGGACAACTACCAACCAAGATGCTCGCCTTTGCTGACTACTGTGTAGTCAGTGTCTCAGGCAATAGGTATGCCAGAGCAATTGAGCGCATTATCCACCAACATGAGTCATTGAGTAACGCCAAGCTGAACAAACAGAAAACAGAGGTAATTGTAATGGGCAAATTCAGCTCAAATTGGACCCCCCTCCCACAACTGACCAAATTAACCCACCGCACATCCTACCACAAGACAAAGACCTACGCCAATAAGATCACTGTGCTTACCCTTCGCACCTCATCCTGCCACCAACCCAGTCCGTCATCTGGGAATATGGCTTGAGGCTGGTGGATACGCACTTGACACCATTGAAACCAAA
This sequence comes from Massospora cicadina, assembly GCA_022478985.1. Lineage (NCBI taxonomy): Eukaryota > Fungi > Entomophthoromycota > Entomophthoromycetes > Entomophthorales > Entomophthoraceae > Massospora > Massospora cicadina. Next base: position 32,673 of record JAKSZP010018448.1, on the reverse strand, counting down.
ATATTGGACAACATCACAAAAAGAATGACAAGCATGCGAAGGAGTAAAGCTAGTTTAGCTGGAAGAGTTGTGTTAGCCAACTCCCTGATCTTGTCAAAGTTATGGTTTGCTGCTCACGCAGTTCCTTTCTCCACCAACTTTACCAACGCAGTCTACAAGCTCCTGCAGAACTGGCTGTGGTCCAGATACCGCGCATCGGTCAGGCTGGAGACCATGTATGGCCCACGGAAGAAAGGTGGGATGGGGCTGCTCAACTTCATGGAACGAGCAACGCAGATCTTTGGCTCATGGATAGCTATGACAACGTCGCCCAACCCGCTTTCCCCCACTGGGCCAAGGCAGCCCAAACCAACTTTGCAAAGGCACTACATCTGAGGTGCCCATCTAACCCCAAAACGCTGATGAAGTACCTAACAACACACCCAATAGCCACAGGACCGCACAGCTCCAACCGCTACTTCAAACGCGTCCTGTACACCCTAAAACAAGGGGGTTGGAGTTTCTCCCATGCACAACAATCTGATTATACTAACCCGCCAATAGATTATATGCGACTCCACAGAGGACAAAGTGTGACCAGCGCACCTGCCCCACTACCACCTTTCCCTCTATCCAGGATTGACTATCTAGATTACCAAGACGTCCCATATGACATGAGCACCCAAAGGAAGGTGTGGGACCTCATCACTTGCCCCCTCTTATCCCCACAAGTGACCTCCACAGTGTGGCGCTATATGCGATATACGTTTAGAATAGCCAACTGCATCTTCTTAATGTTCAAGTCATGCGCCATCTGCGGCAGACACAACACGCTGGCCCACCGCATGAAAGAGTGCCCGCCATCCAAGACTATCGGGCCAATGTGATGTACTTATTCCAGCAATCACCAACAGCTGAATTCCGACTATCCCGCAATATCCTAGCACTTAACACAATCTCACCTATCCCCCAGACGCTAAGGGTCTTAATTGTGAGTATTGAAATATGGTCCATTCACACAATTGCCCTTGATGCCTTCAACGGGATCTTCCACAACATTAACCAAGCTATTGTCAGGTTCCACAGCCACTTGGCAGACCACTTTAAAGCCTGGATATTCAGATCACTAAAACACAAATTGAAGAAACAGATGGGTAACTGGCTCGCAATCTGGTTCCTTTGATGTGACACTGAAAACCTCACAATCTCTATAGGCGGTACACCCTACTAGCCCTTGAGCTGTCAAGTCTCTCAAGGTCATAGTCACTACAACCCGTGACTACTAGCCACACCCAAGCATACCATGTCCCATCCTATCTTTCTGGTTCCAATACTTAATGTGCTCCCCCTCTTTACTTTCCTTTCCCACATATCGGATGTGTCAGTCCCCTGGTTGGCCATCCTCAGATAGATAAAAATCTAAAGTTTTTTTCTGATGAACAGTTTTTCATCTGACTTTGCGTCTTATGAATCCCACGTCCTCTTGGATGAACGTGATGCACTAAGCATCCCGTAGTCAGCCACCATATTGTGTTTCCCAGTGTTAGCACCAGCAAGTGCATCTGGTGGAAACCCAAAAATGGGTATACAAGTGTTACTGTATCTTGATAACGCCTCCCAATATATAAGGTATTTGGATGCTAAAAATACAGGAGGAGGGAGAGAATTTGATTTTGCCAGAGGGTAGCTCAATTTGGTTAAATGACAATTCAGTCTATCAGAACTCTCAAAATCTTTTCACCTTCTTTTTTTTTTTTTTTTAGTACTAGATGGCTCTTTTCACCTTCTTAGGGATTAATTTTTGGTGTTTAGTCTTCATCAGGGATGACAAATCCATGAAGTAATAACTTAATATAATTATCCAAATAGCCAGCTTAGAAATATTTTCATTTTTTAGCCAATTAAAAGTTTGTTTACTTTTTGATTGGAGGGTAAAATATTTTCATCTTTTAGAACCCTCCTCAGGTCTTTAAAAGGGGCTGTTTTCTCTTATGAGGTAGCACTAAATTTTAGTTCGTGCATTGGTGAACTTCCAATTAACATCACATATTATGCTAAGGGTTGGAGTTAAAATCATTAATTTGATCTAAGCTATGCTGCTGAGAATTAGAGGTAAAATTATTAGCCCAGTCTGAACTATTCCGCTAATATTTAGTTTTAGAGTTGCTAATATAATTTAAACTATCCAACACTGGGACATTCTTCTCCATTGGTTAACCTCCAATTGTCTGACATTGGTCACTGGGGGTAGAGCGTGTCTAAATTTGGATTTTTTTGAAAAGTTTGTTGGTTTAATCAGGGGTCAGCCAATCATTATGTGCCCCATTGGGCTCCCAACACCACTACCATAACAATTTTTACAGTTTGACCCTTCCCTTTAACACACAACCCAGGAACTTGAAACAAAAGAAGAAGATGCAGCATCTAAGAAAAGTGTTGGATTTAGGGTTGTTACTGCTCCCTGGTGCGTTTGGCACCTAAATTCTGATAATTAATCGCAGGAGAAGTTGCAATCACTACTGTTGATTTAAATAATTGTAGGGTTTTTTGATTACTTGATATTAAAAAAGGGAAACTTATAACAACAATTATAAATGTATATTTATATGTTTTTTATTTGGTGACATGGGGTAAGAAAAAGAACACTCTTCCAATCTCACTGCTTAGTATTTAAAATGACTTGGGATTGAAGTGCAATAGGCATCAAATCCATTATTATCTTTGTGCCTAAATAGGAAATATGGGCGTTCAACCTATCAGAGCTCTTGAATCTCAGCTCGCTTTAATGGAATGGCCAATTGAGGGTTGAGAGTAGATTGACATGTTCATGAGGCAAAGATTTTATATATTTGAGCTAATCACCTTGAGGGAAAATAGTTGTACCTTGTGAGACCCCTCCAAGGCTATAAAAGGGGGTGTTCGTAGCATAGGTGTTTAAATTATATTGGAAGTGGGATGGGGAGGAACCTCCGTTGGACACCCTAATTTTGGTACATATTCAGTACAATTTTCTTACCAAAACTCTTACTAATTGCATAAGATGTATTAATAAAAGTGTTACCCCAATTTGAGGTGTTCCACCATTAATTGATCAGGGTCTTTAGGTCGATTTTATCTGTATTAAAAGTCAAACCATTATTATTATCAGATTGGATAAGCAATTGTCTGACAAGCACCAAATTAGAGCTGGTGTGGGGATGGATTTCCTCATCATTAGGACTATTTGCACCCAAAACATTATTTTTCCTTAAGCGGACAGGCAATTGTCAAATAAACAGCATGGTAACCCCCAAAGCTATACCCTTTATAAGGCCAAAATCCTCACTTGTGAGGGCACTGGCCTATTTTGTATTCCTTTACACCCTTTTTTAAAAGAAGAATACAAATATAAAAAAGCGTTGTTTTTACCATTTTATAAAGTATTTTGAGCATCATAGCGCGCATCATAAACAACACACTCCCATAAATCTGGCTGGCCCTGTCATATAGAGGGCTATGAAGCCATATTTAACTTGTTGCTTGGTGCCTAAAGTGGTTCTATAAAACTGCAAGGCAATATCCAAAGAAAACTTGGGCTCCCCTGCGACACATACTCAAACTCTGACTTCTGTAAAACAAGGTCTTATACTATTAAAAGTGGCATGGGTCTCCTTCACTTTTTTGTTAATAAAGAGAGAGTTTAGAATCTATATTTTTTGCATGTTGTGTTTTTGAAAATACCACATCTTAAAGCTGAGTTGAGAGTATTTCATAAATAAAGAAGATGAAGACCTTGTATTTATTCAAGGCAAGCTGACTAGGGGACGGACATTACTGAAACTAAAGGTATATTAAAAAACGTAACTATTTAGTTCAAACAAAACGCCCTAATGAGCAGATTGAGTGAAACGCTTCAAAAACCAACCAACCAGGTAAACAGCGGAAGCCACCTATCCTTCCATGGCGGAAGGGGAGGGGGCTCATCTTCAGCAGCCTCTTCAGCAGCAGCTTCTTCCTCCCAAAGTAGAGTGCATGTCACAGCCATCAGTAATGGCGTTGGGCATCTGCGATATGTGGTATAATATATCTAATGATTGGAATTTCATGGAAATTGACAGCTAGGTAAATGGCACTGAGATATTTGGTTAAAGCTTTTTCAGCTTTAATTTGGGCGTCTGAGAGTTGAACAAACGTGGCAATGTTGGTTTGGGTTATTTTGCTTTTGGATTCCATGCTATAGTTGCCACGTTCTGGATAGCATTGTTTGCATTTTTGTAGTACTTGTTCACCTATATTTTGCTTTTGGAGTTAAAGTTTCAGGGATAACAGGAGGTGGAATTCCTCCTTTGAGTATCGCTACTGATTTAGAGACAGCTTTAAACATGGGATGACAATCTGGTATTGCAGCTGCTTCGATTGCAAGCTGGTGATCACTGAAAAATGATTTGGCGTTTGGCTGTGGGTATAAAGTTGAGGGGGTATTTGGCGTCCCATTCTGCATTAATGAACCGCTCAATTTTCAGGGATGGTTCTTCAATGAACTTACCTGATTCGTCAATTTCAGCCAATAAATACCATAGGTTTTGGATGAATTGGATTGGGGAATCAGCATACAGTTGAAGTTTGTTTGATTCATTTGCAAAAGCATGGGATCAAACTGGGATCCAATCTGATGCTTGATTGGATGAATTATTTATGGCATTGGGGTGAGGAGGAGGATGATTGGTGGCTGCAGATGCAGCTGCAGCAACAGGCTTTGGGGGAGGAGGAGGTAGGATTGTGCCCCATGCCTGAAATTGTACAGGGTGGGCAGCAGATTGGAGGTCAGCGGATGAGTTGTCTGAACCACCTGAAGTGGTTGAGAAGGGGCACTAGCGTTTTGAGTGGTCTAACTTGAAACATGATGGACAGATCATCTGCCCACCCTCGATGTGGGCCCAAGATGGATGGTCAGGCGCTGAGGGAATAATGGTGCACAGTGGAATTGCCACCACAATTTTATTAAATTCAGGGCTTGTTGTGGCATATGCCCAAGGCCCAGCAAGTCGTGTGGCCCCATTTGGGACCAAAAATTGTAAGATGGGGTTGGAGCCATAGGCTGCCAAACCATCTATCAGCTCCTGGTGAAGCACTTCAGGGGGAGGTGGGTGGGCAGGCCAGCAAACTGGACCACCAAAGTGGTGTCCTCTGGGAGCCAAGTTCGAGTTGTGGGGAGAGGGGTGCCCTGGAATACCAGGGGCACAGTTGCTGCAGTGGCGGCGTTGGCTTCACAGGTGAAGCTGAGGTCAAAATACTCCTTATAGGGGCGGAAATCAATAAATCTGGCAGGTGTTATCACTGCCTGTGCCATTTCAATAATGGCTTGGTCATGGTATGGGAATAGTATCCCATATTGACCCTTAGGCCGTAGCACATGTTGCTCTGGGGGAGCACTAGGGGGCAGCATGGTACCGCTTGGGTATGAGCAAGGTGGGCGTCTAGGTCCTTTGGTGAAACAAATTAACCCATAGGTTTGGAATGACTGGGTGAACTAGTATTAGCGCGTTTTCCTGCCGGATGGAAAATGGTGGGGGAGTTTTGCTACTGCCCCATGCTGGAGCAGCCAGCGGAGAATCCAATGACATCATAGTGAAACTACTATAGACAAATTCAATTTTTTTATAAATTTCTGTAATTTGGCTTGGAAAGTTATGCTGAGCAGAAATTGAAGTAAAGAAGATGAAGACCGCACAGTTAAATTATAAGTATAGTGGGTTTTCTTTTATAAAGCCAGCATGTCATATAGACTAAATGTGCCCAATAGAATCAAGCTAAGACATTGTTCATATAATTTGTTTATATCTATAAGTTGCATAAAAATTCTGATGAAGAAATATTGTGATAACTTGAACATCTATGGTGAAATTTGCTAGTTTAAAACCTAACACTTTTAACCCAAGAATTCTCAATGCACTGAAGGGCATATAATTATAGACTATTTTCACAAAATTTAAAAAAGAACTCATAAAGTACCAAACGTCAGATTTTTTGCTACTGGATAGTACCAACTTGACCACATTATTTAACTCAAATTTTAATATCTCCTCTTTTTTTCACCTATTTATATGCAACATGACATAAAGTCCATGCTAGTCATAACAGAAAAGAATTGTCTATACCAGACCATATAGAAATCTAAATGGATAAAACCAGCAATAAAATTGCATAAGGAATATAAAAATAAGTTTTTGGTTAAATTTTAAATCTAGACATTTATATTACTAAATATGATGCACCCCAAAGAAAGAAAAAATATTTGGTGAACAGAAATTAGCAACAGCCAAAGAAAATGATATGACTGACACTCAAATTTTATGAATAAATATAAGAACATGGATTAAACCACTCAGTTATTAATATTATAGGGTAATCATCATAAAAATCTAAGTTAAAGAAACTTTCAAGGCATTATAGACATTTAAAGCTTTACTAGACATTACATAACCATTTTATCAGGTATATAAAGTAACAGAAACACAAATAAAGGTCTTATATTAATACTTAAATGGATTTTAGCTGCACTATCAGCTTTGTATGTTTGGTGAGACAACGAAGGAATAATGGGTCCTGAAGATGCCTAAGTTAGAAGTTCTAGCTTTTTTAGTACTAGTGGTGCCCAACCCAAGAGGAAGTCCATTATTCATCTTTATTTGTTATGTGCCAAACAAAGGAATTAACGTATATTAATAAATATTTTCTGATATGGTGCCTCATTGTTGGCCTAAGCATCCATGTTATAAGAGGAAGAGGGTTTGGAGTGATTCTTGTCTGGTGGGTGCTTCTGGTGGCAGGCAAAGGTGGACATAAAGGGGTTCAGATAATTGGCGGCATGGAGAAGAAAGAGATAGAGGCGTGAGTTCTCATTGATGAGGCCAGCAGTTTGCATCACCTCAACGTATTGAGCATGCTGATTTTCAACAAAAGAGATGAGTTCAGGCATGCAAGTAAAATACTTGATACGCTGTTGGGTCTGAGGGTAGTTGGGGCCAAAAAGTGAAGATCATGCCGCATTAATGCTCGTGCAGCATGCTGATAAAGTGAGTTCTTTGATATTGTAGTTCGCATCTTCAGGGAAATTGCTTGGGAGGTGGGTATAGGAATACCCTCAGAAAGTGAATCCATCATCAAATTAAGGGCTTGTGTTAGAAGCTTTAGCTATACTCAGGATGGCTCTTGTAAATATGGCATCTCTAGTGACAATAGCATAACGCTACCTTTGCACTATGAAGGGATCTCAAGAGCATTCGTCCAGGTAATTATAAGAGATATGATACAATATCTTAAGCTAATAAGAATAATAAAATGGAACAAAAGAAGCAGTTTCTTTATTAGAACGCTTCAATAATGAAACACTTATTATTTATAGGGACTAGTTAGCTAGGTGCTGCAGGTGATAACTTAGTCTTTTTCAATTAAGATTCTTTGTCCTTTCAGGATTAATAAAGGAGATGTTTTTTGTAGCCAACTTTGCCTTGTGAAATTGTTCTCCCATGCCTGAGCCTTCCTAAAATTCGTCATTAATTATTGTTTGCTGTTATACTTATATCATTAATGGGTGGCGTTTTGGTTAGACTTGGAGAGAATTTTTAATTATATTTTCGCCTTTCCACATTACTTAATGCTCAATCATGATAGGTTGTTGTTTAATTCCAGCAGTTGGTGAGACACTGGGGTGGCAATCCATACCCAATTTATTAGCGTTTGTTCCATCATAATTGGTTGTACTTCCTCATTGTCTCAAACTCCAACATGTCAACATAAAAAGACTGCTTAAAACCTCATTAATCTAATTTAGTAAAAATCTAAAATAAGTATGAGAAAGAAAGGATTAAACTTCAATTTCTTAATGGGCGCAAGTTATATTTTAAGTCAATGAACCAAATACTTAAGTCAAACTATTTTAATAATATTACTGCAGAAGAATGGCTTTCCCTGAGCTCCTTGAAGCGTTTGGAGTATCAGTTGTATTGGGTATTAGTTTGACAGAAATAAAGCATATGTGTCACAGGCTGTAAGTAGTTTGCCTGCGCAGCCGCACAATTACTAACCTGGTCACGCATACCTAGTTTTTTTGACGAAGAAGAGAATGAATAGACGAATCTTATCATCCATATAATCCTGGTTAACACTATATGGTGTTAACTTTATTGAAACGCAATACAAAGTAGTAAATCAGACCACCTAAACAAAAGGCCGCGTTTTTGCCATCATCATTTTTTTTAAACAATGAGACGCACACACTAGCCTGTTTTTATGCTCCCAACAATACACTGAAAATCATGAAACTAAATCATTTCATCATACTTTCACTCCCTTTATAAAATTCCCATGTTGGTGAAATTAATCTGAGGTATGATGTTATTACTGATTGCTGATACAAAATAGTTAGATACTTTCAGGATACAACAAACTTTGTGTCATGAGATCCTTTCTGGTCTAGTTTGACACATTACCAAAAAGTATACCTATTATAAACATGAAGCAACCTGTGTTCATGGGACTAATTGTTAACTGCGTCATGAAATAACCTTATCTTTGCACCTATAGATTTCACCCTTGTATATTTTTTTATAAGTTAATTCTAGTATCTCCATATATAAACTAATAGTAAGTACCTTTGCACCATCCTATAATCCAACCTAAGTCCCTTTAATGGAAAAAACCTAGTATCTTTTATACTCCTAAATTACAAACTCATAGAACACAATCATATCATAAAACAATAGTCTCTCAGAGAAGAACTATTAGGAACAAAGTTTAGACTAAATGTATAGTGTTGTGAAAAATGACACATTTAAATAGAAAATTCTTTACATCTCCTTCTGTTATACACTGGCATTAATTTAGATTAATCATTATAATAAAAACATTAACAATTTTTATGTTTCAGTTTAAAGATTAGAAATAAATCTAAGTATCAGACCAACTAGACACCTTAGTCAGGCAACAGCAATGGCTGAGATTTTAACAGGAAAAAAATACAGCTGAGCAATAATCTTTAATTTAATAATACAACTTTTTTATTTACTTAAAGGTCCTAAAACTCATACATGAATGTAATGCTTTGCCATGGTATGGATAAAGTCTCAATCTAGCGTTCTCATCATATATATAGTACATGCCAAATATGCCATTTAGATGGTAGTACTATTTAACATATGTAACGTGTTACTAGAACTCATTCACATAGGGTATAATACTGAGTTTTAAAGCAGCAAGTCATTCACATCTATTATGCCAGAATTGTGAGCAAACAAACTCTATAAAAATAATAAATATAGATTTTATAATGAGTGTCAGACATTTGACCTCTCAGCTGCAGAGGAAGAATGTCTTGGGTCAAACTTAGCCAAAATGGGGAAATGTCAGCCATTTACAAGTTTGCAATGAACCAAAATGCGATTTTACTATTAATAATGATTTCATTGACCAAAAGACCTTGGTCAATTCTTGGTGGAACCCCACAAACTGGGGTAACACAATTTTAATAAATACTAAGGCAACAACCATTAAGTTGAGAAATCAGATTTCTCCAACCATGCAACGGACCCTGGGGCGTCCATCAAATGGAACTTCCTCAGCCACAACCAGGTCCCTTCATATACCTATGTGGGGACCACCCCCTTTTATAGGCGTGGTGGGGGTCCCCCAAGGTAAAAAAAATTCCACTAATGGGGATTGGCTGAAGCTAATTAAAGCAATACCGCATGGGTACAAAATGCCAGCCATTAATTCCCATCCATCATACAGCCCATGTGAAGTGAGAATTCTGAGCTTTGATTGGCTACTTTATCATATTTACTAATTTGGATGGTAACAAGCTGTACCAAACTTACTATTAATTTCCCTCTGACCTTCAATACTGTTTAAATATGGATTGATTGGATACCAAGGAGATCGTTTTTCTTTCTTACCACACTTACTAATAAAAACTCATAAAAACCTAAGTTTTTTTTAGTTTAAATTTATTAAATTTAACATAACTTTTGTGGCATTCAGCAGCATTAACACCAGCGAGCACAGAAAAGGTGGATTCCTACAATGAGCAATAGTATAATTGATTACTCATTATAACTTGCTATTGTGACAATATGGATAGAAAGCCATAGAAAAATAATTTCATCTTTGAGATGGTGAGGGGAGGAACCCCAGTGGTAGAGTATGGACTCACTACCACTGCCTCCTCAAGTTCAATCCTGGTAGATGAACTTTATGTAGGAGAAATTATGATATTGTTGGTATTGTGAACCAATGCCCCAAACTGAGATAACAAAAAGAAAGGCGGTCCATGGAGTTCCTGGCCCATCATACGTCATGCATGGAGCGTTTTGTAGGTTTAATCCTCCTTTCCCATTTCTTTGATTCTCTTAATCAGTGCGGTATCATCCCCATGTCTGCCCACCTCAAAGGATTTAAAATTAAAAATTTGAAGTTTAAAATCATTGAGATGGTGACTCAGAGCTACCCATTGAGGATTAAAATTTGGCGTCTCATTACACTTTGATTGAGTTGATTTTGCCCACCTGATTAATTGGAAAGCCTTGCAACAAGTATATTACAATTCTCATTTGGGCTAAGTACAACTACCTACAAGGAATGTGCCATATTTGCTATAATCCTGATTATTTTATAATTTTATAAGGATAGTACAAATTATAACCAAAACTAAGAACTTTTTATAGATATATAATTATTTAGCTTAAAGTCCAATTTTTAATAGCTTAAGATGTCATAGAATATCACAGTCCTAACCTAGGAATATGCCTGTAACAATTTTTTCAGTGTAGAAGAGCGTAGCCATTGAGAATGGAGAAGCCATATCGTCAGTGCCATAATGAGAGTTGCTAGGACCATTGAATCTCTATAAAAGGTAAGTCCCACCTCAAGTTGCGACCTCATATAACTTCAAGTATCAACCTTTTTACTTTCCAGAATTTCCAACATCATGAAGCCAAGAATGGGCTCACAGGAAAGTTAAACCCATAGTTGAGATGTTGTGATTATATACAGATGTAAAACAATACTACAACAAATTAATCTTTTCATTATTATCAATTTTGTGGCAGTTTTAAATCTAGCAAAGTAATTCTTACATCAAATGAACTTATCAGTTGATAAATTAAATTTGTGAGAAGAGAGAAATCTAAGACGCTGTTACTGTCCCACTTTATAAATGTTTAGTTACAAAAAATATCATAAATTTTATAAATAAGAAAATGAATTCTTTACATCTAAAAATAAAAGATTAAGTGTTTAATGAACACTTCCTGTTAACTGGTGTTCATTATGGTTTTTTTTAAATTTAAATTTAAATTTATTGCAGGGAAGGCTGACCATGGGACAGACACACCGAAATATGACTCAGATGAGACAAAACTTAGTACCAGGGGAGGCACCCCAGAGAAGCGATGCTATCTCTTGTTGCCAGCGGGAACGCCACTTATGGGGAGGGGAGGGAACGTGTGAAGGGGCCGTAGCCACTATTGAGCACACATGTGGAGGAAGGGGTCTGATTTGATGAACCAGACTGGGAACCAGGAGGAGACCAGCTGTTAGCGACGCGGTGGGAGATATCCAAACATACACGCTTGAAAGTGGTCCACCAAATGAGACCGGAATCTGTGGACAGCTTCAGAGAGGGTGGGGATGGAGCCAGCGATGGCATCCAAGACAATCGTGTGGATAGTCCACATGGCGATTGCAACCACCAGAGCACGGAGGGAGGGTGGGAGGGGGAGGCCATTGATGAAGCAAACATATTTCTTGACAGACTGAAGGGATGCGTTTGATCCTGGCCTAGCAGACGTTGGACTTCACACCATATCACTTTAGAGGTGGGGCACTTCTCCAGGCGGTGGAACAGCGTTCCATACTGGCCACACACGACACAGGATGAGTGTAAAGCGTTAGAGCGCTCAGCTGTATGATACACCCGCCTCAGGCAGCGCCACACATGGGAGCGGACTTGAGGCTGCAACAGAGGATGGTGTGCGTATTTACAGATAGTCTTTTGGGTTTCAATGGAATAAGGGATGTCCATAATGTCCAGGTAGTCCACCCTGGATAGGACATGGGGTCGAATGGGGATCACGCCATCATGGATGAGTAGCCCCTGTACCTCTTGTGTGAACTGAGGAGAGGGGCGGCCTCTTCGGGTTGTATGTCCACTTGTACAAATTCTCCACTCTGCGCTTCGCATGGAGAGTAGGATTCGTTTGTAGTGGGTTTTTGTCCCGTGAGGACCTGTGGCCAATGTGTGTGATGCGAGGTATTTCATCAGAGAGTGGGGGTTTGATGGATTATTGAGGCCCAAGGCTCAGGAAAAGTTGGAGCAGGCCGCGCGTGACCAGTGTTGGGATGGGAGTGTAGGAGCAGTGACGGCCACGTTTCAGGTGCCCAGGATCTTGGCGGCATGGGCTTTGAAGTCAAGCAGGCCCATGCCACCATGATGATGAGGGCCAAACATGACCTCTAGCCGTACTGGTGGAGGGTGGCCTGACCAAAGCCATCCTTGCAGCAAAGCATACAGGGATTTGAAGAAGCTTAGGAGAAGGGGATGGCTTGGGCTCTGAACCAGACTTTGGATAGGAGCATAGAGTTGGCAAGAACAACCCTGCCAGTGAGGGTAGTAGGGTGGGCTCTGAGAGAGGCGATTCGCTTCATCACGTTGTCCAGTATACGGCCCTCCATTACTGCTGACGCGTATCCACCTGCCTCCATCCACACGCCCAGATGGCGTACCAGTCCTATGGTAGGACGTGGCACAAAGGGGAGCACCAGTGGAGCGGTGTGTGTTGAGTTAGTCGGCATGGACGTGGGCGAGCAAATGGGCCGGGTAGGGAACTACTTGCCTGGGGCACAGAAGTTCTGAAACTGACCAAGGAGGATAATTTCGGTTTTGGAGGCGTTCAGTGCCACGTTGCTTACCCGGGAATATTCCTGGATGAGTACTTCAAGCGCACGTGCATCTTTATTATTAGACACCCCCACTACGCAATCATCTGCAAATGCCAACATCTTGACTGGGGTTTGGCCTGGCACATGGACCCCAGTGAGGTGGGCATTCATATTTCGCAGTAGTGGGTCAAGGCTGAAGTTGTATAAGAGTGGGCTGAGGGGGTCCCCTTGTTGCAGGCCCCTTTGAGGGCGGACTACGTCCGTTAGGAAGCCTGGGCCACGCACTGCCATTGTTGCAGATTCTGTGAGCAGCATCACCTAGTTAATGAAGCGGGGGTAGGCGGAATTGATAGAGGCAGGCCCTAAGGTATTCCCAGTTTACTCTATCATAGGCCTTTTGTTGGTCCAAGAATACAAGTGCCCCAGAGGCTGTGGACTGACACACATTAGCCACTGAGTGCACGTTATCCCAAATTGACCTTCTGGGGATAAAACCGAATTGTTCTGGGGAGACGGTGGCAGATGCTACAGTCCCTAAACGGTTAGCCATGATTTTGGTTAAAATTTTGGTGTCTGTGTTTGTTAGAGAAATGGGGCGCCAGTTGGCTAAGTCAAGCCTATCCCCTTTCTTGAAGAGTGTGACAGTAAAGGCGTCATGTCCTCCTGGTAGGAGGCGCGTTTCCAACAGGCTTTGGTTGAGTGAGGCTAGCAGCAATGGGGATATATATTTAAAATTTTTTTTGTAGAACTCATATGGAATGCCATCTGGGCCTGGGAATTTTTGGTTTGGCGCACCGCGAATGGCTGTCCATAATTCGTTTGGAGTAATTAAGTTCATTATTTTTGGGTATCAGAAAATGGTGTGGATATGAGCTCAGTTGAGAAATTCCGCCATTTTGGCCAGCTGAATTGGTTCAGCTCAGTATAACTCAGAGTAATATCTTTGCATTTTAATTGCCACTTCAGCCGGTGTGTCCACAATAGAATTATTTGATCTTTACACCTGTGTGCAGGCCACGCTCTGGCGTGGTGCGAAAATTTTTTTGAAGAAGTATGCGGTGCACTTGTCGCCTTTAGTGATGCGTGTGGCCCTGTATTAGACACAAACCCAATGTTTGTGTTGTCTTTTGAGTGCGTTGAGGTGGGCGGCTGCCTCCGCCCACTTCCGGCCCCATGCAGGGCTATATCCTGTGGCTGGAATGTTGGACTCCAAGTGGGCCAATTCCGCCAGCATGCACAATATAACCGCCAATGTGGCTCGTGAGCATCTGGAGGAGAGATGGCGATAGTGGCGGATGGTATCTTCTTTGAAAGTTGCCCATGTGGAAATGGGGTCCGCACAAAATGGTGCAACAAACAATTCTGCCAAAGTTGCCTCTTCCACCCACGTGGAAAATCCTAGCAACGCGAGCTCAGGGGGGGCAGATTTTGCACCAATGTGGGGCCTTTGCATCTGTGATGGGTAAGTGGTATGTTATCAAGACCAGTCAATGGTCGGAGAATTCCATTTTCGTTGTTTTGAAGTGGGAGATGTGGGGTTGGAATTTTGCCAGTGCTAGAATAAGGTTGATGCAGGTCATGGACCTTAATTGGCTGTTATGGACGTGGGGACGCGTCATGTTTTTGAGCAGTGGGGCATGTCGCGGCAGTGCATCCCTTAACCCAAGGGTGGCTTTTAGAACGCGTAGTTCTACGTGACCCTGTGGGGCATGGGGTGAGGGCAACCACCGGTCCGTTGGTGAGGTTAGCCAACAGTTCATATCGCCAACTAGGAAGGAATTGGGGGGTATCAGAAGGGATTTGACCGATGAGAAAAATTCCCAATGCTCATGTGCACTGTTTGGGGCGTAAATGTTGATGATTGTGTGCGCAACATCGGCCCATGAGAAGGTGATAACGAGCACTCATCCATTTAGGAATGTTTATGAAGATGTAAATTTGAAAAAATTATTTTTCTGAATTAGCACCCCACAGTGCTTCAACCAAAAGGATAGGGATGGTAGGAGCATTGTTTTCCAAGCTTCCTAGGAACCTCGTGGACAGTGGGACTCCTGGATGGCCAGAATATCCACGGGTAAATTGTTTTGTAAAAAACTCAGTTTCCTAGCCCAGGATGGGGAGGCCTTGAGTCTGGCAATATTCAGCATCCCTAGAGTGAAGGTTTCCCCCATTGCACCTTAGGTGTGAGGGGGTGGGCCCCCAGGCCCACCAGCCTCTTCCAGGTCCCCACGGGCTTTCACAGCAGCGTGGGTATTAGCAGCAATGCTATTGGGGTTTTTGTTAATTTTTGCAGAAAGAGTCACATTGGCTTTGGCCTTCGCTTTTTGTTTTCCCGACATCGGACGAATTTTTGCGGTGTAGATAAGTTCAGTGCACCGTCAAGTGGGGCAAAGTTTTTTTTTTTTGGTTGGGATAGGTCCCAAGTCAGTTTTGACCAGGGCTTGGGTGCAACGATTGGGTGAGATCAAATCTCCCATTGGATCCTTGGATTGAGTGGCCTGTTTGGCATGGGCCTCCCATTCTGATTGGGTGATGGATCTCCGAGTTGCTTCTGCCGCAAAGGTCTCCATGTCCTCCTGGCGTTGTGAGTGTGGGATGGTGGTGTTGACCTTAGCCGTTTCCTTGGCCGCGGCCCTATGGGCCTGCTTGGCCTTCTTCTGCTCCTGCGGGGAGATAGGCTTTACCAATAGGTAGCAGCCTTGTGCTCCCCATGGGAAAGCCTCCTTGGTGCTTGCGGTTGGTTTGTAGTGCGCCTCTCCGCTGGCCATGGCCGCTGAGGGATGCTCTTGGAATGTGACGCCCTCCTTGATGGGGCATGCATGCGCCTTATGGCTGAATGTGTCACAGTGGGTGCAAATGGGGGGCGCGCTGTCCACGGTTACCCGGAATGGGTGGGGTGGTATGCCCTGCAATATCAATAAAGGTGGAGTGCGGGATCTGGGTTAGGTCCTTCGCGATCTAGTCAGTTGGGGTCAGAACTGCAATGGCTTTGCTGGTGCACAGGTGTGGCATCAGCGTGAAACATTGCATTTTGAAAGATTGTATTTCGCCGTATATGGCGAGACCATCTTACAGGTGTTGCTCCAAAATGTCACGTTTTACTGTAGTAGGTAAATAGTCAAACGTGAGGAAAATTTGGTTTGATTTTGTCCATCTGGTGCATTTAGTTTTGATGACCCTTTGCCCTTTGGGGAGGTTGACCACTATGCGCACCACTGCAGCCTTGTCTGCTGCAATTTTGCTTTCAAAACCTAGGTCCAGCCAGCCACATGACATGGAGTGAGGTGCAATGTACACCACAGTTGGGAAAAATTTTGTGTACATCTTCACAAAATTTTTCCCATAGGGCTGTTTTTTGGATGTCCAGATACACACGGACTCTGAATTCCACTGACGAAAGTGGCTGGGAATGTGGCGTGTTAATGTACTGGTTGCATCGTGCTTGCCACATGAGTATCTCCGGGGAAATTGTGACCGCCAGTTTTTTTAGATTTTTTTCTATTCCGCCGGATTCTCTGGGGCGTTTTCAAACGTTAGAGGCCGCGGGCCTTCCGCCTGCTCCTCTTGCCTTGCTTGCCCAACTGCTCCCAGACATGGGCGCAGACTAATCCCCTCAATGAGATTATCAAACTAGATTTAGTCTTGAATTGAATAGGTTGCAAAAGTGTTTGCAACGAGAAAGAAAAGTTTCTTCAATATGGTTTCTTAAAGTGTTTTTTGATACTGGAGATAAATCTGTTTAATTAACTGGATTCCAGTAATATTATCAGATACAACGCTTTTTCACTAAACCTTGGTCTAAACGGCTTAATAGTCTTGACATAAAAGAACATCATCTTATCATTAATATGACAGTACCTATATGAAGTATATATGAGAAAACATGTAACTTGTAGCTATTGTGTGTAAATCAAAGGCTACTGGATCTTTAATTTTTTTAGACTAGCAAAAGATTACAACCTTGTTACTTGTATCATCTAGGATGCTTTTATGACTTCATGATCCTCATCAGAATTATAACATTTACATGTTATCCGTTAAGTCTATTAATATGGAAGTACAATGTCCAGCTTTCTTAATTGAAACAATGTTTTGTCAAAGAAGTCTAAAACGGTACCTCTCAGCCCTTATATAAGTTTTGGAGTAGACCCACCAATTTGATTAGCAAATTCTCTACTAACAAGTACTGTTGCACAAAGCCTAGCACCTTTTAGGATGATGACTTTATCAAAAAATTTGTTATTGAATATAAGTAATAAAGATTATTGTATATCAACAAGCCATTTAAGAATATTTCAAAGAGTAATGAAGCTCTTTGTAACAGAGGAAGAAGATTACTTCTTAGGTAAGTACCATTCATTCATAAAATTACCCCTTATAGCTTAAGAAATATTATAAGAAAATCATTAATAGTCACCAAAAAAGTATAGTCCAAAGAAGACTTATAACTGCTTTTTGTATCTAAGCTATAACAAATCTTGTATGGCACCTCTTAAACGGTTAGAAGGAGGGGGATATTGCAACTTGAAACTGGAAGTTCGCAGACAGGAAAGATTACTATTAAAGTAGCTTACCTCAAAGGCCATCATACATAAATGACGTTTATTGTAGTTAAAACCAAATTACTAACCTATCTCTCAATTATACTTCAGCACCTGAATCTTCTTTTTCCCATCATATATCTCATTAGTATAGGAGTTGCTTCAAGAATGGCTATTGTCAGACTGGTGACATCTATTACTCCTGGAACAACGTATGTCCCACACCATAGTGGAGGCATAGGATTAATATAAATTTAAAGAAAAGCATTTATAATACAGGAGCTTAGATAACATAGGACAAAACTTTATCTATCCTTGCATCATTGCACGTGCATCACATAGCAACTTTTTAAGAGCATTAAGACATATAACTCCCACACTCACAAAAATTTACCAGTTTACCTGTTAACTCACCTGTTGGCCGCTGGTCACTTAATACCTCCTATTTACAAATGACATCTACAACCTTGAAAAGAATTACAATATTCTTTCTAGGCAAGATTTCATAGAAGGATGTTTAGAGGTATAACATTCTCAAGAACACAAAAAAGGTATCTTGTGATAAAGATTATTTTAAACGTTAAGCCTCATATCAAAAGTAAAATTTCTTGATGCACTGGAAGTTCCATATGACCTGACATAAAAGTACTTGCAGCTTACACATCAAATTTTAACTCAGCCATAAATCCTTTTATGTATAGCAAAAATAAGGCGTGTATATCAAACTTCTGAACATTCATTCCTCTCATTTTACATTTGCAGATCTGGGCAACATGGAACGTATAAGGTACCAAATAAAGATATGTTATATATAAAGTAATCTGAAGTATAGTGTTTATTTGGCCAAAATACTTAACATGATCACTTATATAAACTAAATGCTCTAAAAATTTAATCCAATTGTTACTACTAAGCACGGTTAGCAGCTATAGCTCTAGGTTTATAAAAACAGTTAACTGAAAGACCTTAAATTTAAATCCCAGCTCTCAAGGAAGTTAACTATTTTGTAGTCACCTTTTAGAGAATATACGTTTTTATGCTTAGCCAAATAAAATTTTTGTGAGAACGGCCAATAACCATATTCCCATTTTTTCATAACATGTGACCTTTTCCTTCATTTTTACTATTCTGGACTCATGTTAAATAACACCAGTGCAGGTTTTTATAATTTGTTGATATCTCACTGATGATAATTACGAATAACTATTATATTAATAGTTAATTAAGTGATAAGCTAGGAACTATTCTTTATATAAGGGGCCAAGAATGACCGCTTCTAACCTGACAAGAAGAGCTTTCGCCTATTATGGAAGCTATTAAAGGAAACTGCTAGAAAATAACAAGGTAACTTTTAAGTCAGACCTGATTTAAATAATTTTAGGTTGCTTATGTAAGTTGCTTGTAGAAATACGAAAAAGTTGAATTTAAAAAAACAATAAGGATATAAAAATTATTTTCTAGTTATTCCATGTTTCTTATGTGTACCAATAATTAGAATTGTTAAAAAATGATTAAAATTAGATATGTAAACTAATCTTTTATATCTCTAATTAGATAATAAATTTTACTAGATTGGTAGGCTCAGATGAGGGATGCCATTCATGAATTAAGAGTGCATTGTTTGTTATAAACTTTGTACAACCATAAAATCATTGGACCTGAAGGGAGTCATATGGTAATTCAATTATAACTCCCAGATCAAGTTAATAAAGATTAACGTATGATTCTCTAAATTCAAATTGATCCTCTAATTTTTATATTACTCATCAATACTGAAGCGTTTAAGATCGACCTATTAAGAATTTAAAATTGGTGTGAAAAAGCGGCTGCTTGCTCAGGTTTATATAGGGTTGATGACTTAAGTGCTTTGTTGTATGAAGAAAAGAAGCTAAATGAGCTAAATATAGTTTGGAAATAATTTGACAACAAGGGAGAAAACTCAGCAAATATCGCCTCATGATATAAATAGACCAGAGAGATAGTCATCCAAAGATTAAAAAAAACCAGATAAATCTCTAAATTATTTTATTTTATGATAAATGAAAATGGTACTTTTATATATAAGAAAGTTCAAGTTGATGCCCACATTTTACCCATATTATATATTCTGTTTTTAAATCAGCATCATTTTCTGGAAAGCATAATATTTGCTTCTCAATTTACCCTCAGGTTAAATCCAAGAAGTATCCTTTAGATCATAAAACAGATAGTAGGCCAGTTTTCCCTAACTACAATTTACTAAATTACAATTAAAGGTTACTAGAAAGTAATTAAATTACATATTAAAGTGACTCATAGCATTCAATATATTATAATAAAAAAATGATAATCATATCCAAAAAGTATGGCAGATACAGCCTGATTTAGGCATTCAAACGTTATTGAGAAACAAACAAATGTTTTTAGATTTAGGTGATCCCACCTAAAGGGGATACATTAATCTCAAACAAACTAATGTTTTGGAAGTTTAAAATGTCAAAATCAGCACTGATCTAGTAGAATTAATTCTAATTATTAAACTAATTTTATTGACAGAAGATTGCACAATCAAGGTAAAAATAAAATCCCAACACATCCCTAAGATAATTAGATTATTATCTATTAACTTGGCAGACTCACGCTTCTTTCTCATAAAATCACTTTAGTTACTACGATTTAATTTGAACAGCAAATTTGGATAATAACACAAAGGAAAGATGGGCAACTTTATCAATAAAAATAATACAACATGGGCGAGCGTCATGGTGAGCAGTGCTCTTAACAGTGCGACTAAGGGCAAGAAACGCCCTGAAGGGGGACCAGGAACCCAATCCACAAATAAATTGCAAACTCAGACACCATCTGGGTTTATGGTATTCACTGTAAAACATGCACAATATATGTACATTCAGTTCAACCAACCCTTATCAAAGTTGGAGCACAGGATCAGACTCTTCCTTGGGGATGAGTCACTGACCCTGTGGGAGAAAACATGTGAGGCACATCCCTCACTTTTCCCTCACGTGGTGTATGTAGCCACCAACAACATGGGCTGCAGCTGGATCAATATTGGTTTTGAAACAGCCGATGAAGCTGATGCTACAGCAAAAGTCTGTGTGGAAATTGCCCTCCCTGAGGGCAAAAAATTGTGTACACCGCATGTACCAGATGGAACAAAGTGAAAACTTTGTTCATCTCTTTTGACTTGCTCCCCACCAACCTTCCTCGTAAGGTAATTGTGGAGGAGCTTCACAAAGGTCTCGTGGCCTATGGAGAAATTCAACAACTCAAATTACAGCGATTTCGCCTGATGCCCAACCTGTGCATGGGAAAAGCTATTGCCGTAATCAACCCCTTCCCATAAGTGGAAGAGGACTTATCCAGAATTCCCCGCACAGCAGAATTTCACTTTGCAGATGGGGGCCAGTCAGCCACATTCTGAGTTACACCGGAACGCGCACTGCCCATTTGCAACCACTGTGGCTCACTGGGCCACAAGGAACACACATGCCCTGTGAAAGAGGGATTAATGGAAAATGATTATTGTGAAGAAGCAATGGACGAAGATAATGAAAACTTCACCAAAGTGACTAATGGGCACCACCCATTCTGCTGGGGCGAAGATGGAATATACTCCATTGTGGACCCAGTTACAAACAAACAACGTAAAGTGGCATAAAAAGCCCGCAAGTGAGCAGTGGCTGAAGCGGTGGCACACGCGGAGTCTGCCATTAACCCCAGACAAATTTGGGAGGATATTTCAGATATTCACTGAACCAACCAATCAGAACAATATGCCCAGGTCAAAAATTTTCACAGTAACCTGACTGAGTCACAAAGCGACATCAGTCATGTGCATACTGAGGAACAATGCAACCACAATTTGGGTGAAAATGCGGTGCACAATTCACCAAAGTCAAACCTCAAAAATATAAAATCCAATCAAAAATCTGCATCAAATCAACATGAGACCTGTGTGAGAAAAGTTGACGCAAATGCAAAAAACCACAATTCTTGAATCATTGGGTCAGATCAAGGGAATCAACAATGGCAGTGAAAGAGTTGGAGTACAGATGTAGAGCATGGCCAAAATGAGCCACGGTGGGATAGGGCCAGAGGGCCCTCCCAACCGCTCCTGAGGCGCCATGGGCACCTCAGTGTCAATAGGGATGCTAAACATTGCGGTAGCCAGGGCTCATACATCCAAAGCCAAAAGCTGGAATTCCTGCAATAACCTCTTGTAGACATCTTGGCCATCCAAGAAACCCACTGTCTACAAGGGGAAGAAGGAACCTGGTCAACCAGGGTCGCACCATCACAATCAGTATGGACGTCTCACTGTGGGGTGATCATCCAAAACAACAAAAAAGATATTACAAATTTGTAATCAAACTTGCATGGTCAAGTCCTGGCAGCAACAATCACATGCCAAGAGGAAATAATTTTGATAGCATGTGTCTATGCACCGTGCACCTCAGCTGAGAGAAAACAATTTTTGAAAACATTCCTACTCTCACCCTCCCACCAGATACCATAATGTTAGGCAATTTTAACTTCTGGGATAACCCCAATATGGATCGATGGCCTAATCCCAGGGGATACCCACCTGAACACATTGAATTCTGCACAATGAAGGCATCTCTTGGCTTACAGGATGCTCTTCCCCCAGTTCACCACTCCTTCCCCACATGATGTGGCCCAACATATGCGAGGGAGCGCTCATATTGATGAGTCGCATTGACCACATCCTTGCCCTGCAATCCCACCACTCAAGAATCTCCAAATTTGCAACAAAAAAACTCAATTTTTCTGACCACTGATTGGTTATGGTGCAGTTAGCGCCAACCCAATCCCACACACAGGTGTCGCCTTGGAGAAAGCTTCACTCAGAAAATATAAAATTGCCCAAGATATCTGACTGGGTCAAAAACAAGGCTACAAACCCAGAATTTAAAGCCCCATTCACTTTGATCCAATCAGAACATGAGAAAATTTCAAAAAGGATCTAATCAACAAAACTTGCCATATTGCATCACATAATTACACCGCGGACATGGCCACAATCAAGCGTACCTTAGCAGAACTAGACCACCTGAAAATAAATACTCCGAGATCTGGCTATAGCCCCAACTGGGGATGCAAATGGGCAGAAATATTTGCCCAACTTAACAATCTCATCTTTGAACACCAACACAGAATCAAAGTATCAAACAAAGGTAAGTTCATAAAGGAAGACAAAACCTGTTTGACATACTTTTTCCACCAATTCCACTCCCATGGAAACCAGCTTGCATGCACACAGGTCCGCAAGACCAATGGCACCATGGCAACTGACCCTGAAGAGGTCAAGGCGGAAGTACACTGCTATTACACCAAATTATATCGCGAAATGCCAACAGATTCACAGAAAATTAAAGAATTTATACAAACTGCCGAGATACAAAGTACACCACCGAATTACAACATACTATCCCTAATTACATGGGAGGAGCTTTGGGAGACAATTCGCGGTGCACCACGTAGGAAATGCCCAGGGCCTGATGGGATACCCTATGAATTTTACAAAAAATATTTTCCAACAAATCGCCCCCTCCTATTGGCGTCTATGAACCAGAGCTTGTTGGAAACACGCCTATTACTAGGATGCCATGAATCTTACGTTATAACCTTTTATAAAAAGGGTGACAAGTTGGACTTTTCTTTCTCGTTGCAATCACTAAAGCAACCTATTCAATTCAAGACTGAATCTAGTTTGATAATCTCACAGAGGAGATTAATCTGCGCCCATGTCAGGGAGCAGTTGGGCAATCAAGGTAAGAGGAGCAGGTGGAAGGCCCGCAGCCTCCAACATTCGAAAACGCCCCAGAGAATCTGGCGGAATAGACAAAAATCTTAAAAAACTGGCAGTCACAATTTCCCTGGAGATACTCGCGTGGCAAGCACGATGCAACCAGTACATCAACACGCCACACTCCCAGCCACTTTCATCGGTGGAATCCAGAGTCCATGTGTATCTGGACATCCAAAAAACGGCCTTATGGGAAAAATTTTGTGAAGATGTACACAAAGTTTTCCTGACCGCGGTGTACGTTGCACCTCACTCCATGTCACGCGGTTGGCTGGACCTAGGTTTTGAAAGCAAAAAAGCAGCAGACAAGGCTGCAGCGGTGCGCATAGTGGTTGACCTCCCTGAAGGGTAACGGGTCATTGAAACTAAATGCACCAGATGGACAAAATCAAACCAAGTTTTCCTCACGTTTGACTTTTTGCCTACTATGGTAAAACGTGACATTTTGGAACAACACCTGAAAGATGGTCTCGCCATATATGGCGAAATACAATCTTTTGAAATGCAACACTTCACGCTGATGCCACACCTGTGCACCGGCAAAGCCATCGCAGTTCTGACCCCAACTGAGGAGATTGTGAAGGACCTAACCCAGATCCCGCACTCCACCTTTATTGATATTGCAGGGCATACCACCCACCCATTCCGGGTAACCGTGGACAGCGCGCCCCATTTGCACCCACTGTGACACATTCAGCCATAAGGCGCATGCATGCCCCATCAAGGAGGGCGTCACATTCCAAGAGCATCCCTCAGCGGCCATGGCCAGCGGAGAGGCGCACTACAAACCAACCGCAAGCACCAAGGAGGCTTTCCCATGGGGAGCACAAGGCTGCTACCTATTGGTAAAGCCTATCTCCCCGCAGGAGTGGAAGAAGGCCAAGCAGGCTCATAGGGCCGCGGCCAAAGAAGCGGCCAAGGCCACCACCACTATTCCACACTCACAACGCCAGGAGGACATGGAGACCTTCGCAGCAGAAGCAACTTGGGAATCCATCATCCAATCAGATTGGGAAGCCCATGCCAAGTGGGCCACTCAATCTGAGGATCCGATGGGAGATTCAATCTCACCTAATCGTTGCACCCAAGCTCCAGTCAAAACTGACTTGGGACCTATCCTAACTGAAATATTTTTTTTGACCCGCTTGACAGTGCACCAAACTCATCTGCACCGCAAAAAATTTGTCTGACGTCGGGAAAACAAAAAGTGAAGGCCAAAGCCAACGCGACTCTTTCCACAAAAATCAATGAAAACTCTGATAGCGTTGCTGCTAACACCCACGCTGCTGTGAAAGCCTGTGGGGACCTAGAAGAGGCTGGTGGGCCCGGGGGCCCACCCCCTCGCACCTAAGGTGCAATGGGGGAAACCTTCACTCTAGGGACATTGAATATTGCCAGACTCAAGGCCTCCCCATCCTGGGCTAGGAAACTGAGTTTTTTACAAAACAATTTACCCGTGGATATTCTGGCCATCCAGGAGTCCCACTGTCCACGAGGTTCCTAGGAAGCTTGGAAAACAATGCTCCTACCATCCCTATCCTTTTGGTTGAAGCACTGTGGGGTGCTAATTCAGAAAAATAATTTTTTCAAATTTACATCTTCATAAACATTCCTAAATGGCTGAGCGCTCATCATCACCTTCTCATGGGCTGACGTAGTGCATGCAATCATCAACATCTATGCCCCAAATGGTGCACATGAGCGTCAGGAGTTTTTCTCATTGGTCAAATCCCTCCCGCTACCCCCTGATTCTTTCCTAGTTGGCGACATGAACTGTTGGCTAACCTCACCAACGGACCGGTGGCCTCCCTCACCCCACGCCCCACAAGGTCACATAGAACTATGCATTCTAAAGGCCACCCTTGGGTTAATGGATGCACTGCCGCAACATGCCCTTCTGCTCAAAAACATGATGCATCCCCACGTCCACAACGGCCAATTAAGGTCCATGACCCACATCAACCTTATTCTAATGGCGGCGAAATTACAACCCCACATCTCCCACTTCAAAACATTGAAAATGGAATTCTCCAACCACCGACTGGTCTCGATAACCTACCACCTACCGGTCACAGTTGCTAAGGCCCCACATTGGTGCAAAATCTGCCCCCCGAGCTCGCGTCACCAGGATTTTCCATGTGGGTGGAAGAGGCAACCTTGGCAAAATCGTTTGTTGCACCATTTTGTGCGGACCCCATTTCCACATGGGCAACTTTCAAAGAGGACACCATCCGCCACTATCGCCATCTCTCCTCCAGATGCTCATGAGCCACATTGGCAGTTATCTCACGCGCTCTGGCGGAATTGGCCCACTTGGAGTCTAACATTCTAGCTACAGGATACAGCCCTGCATGGGGCCGGAAGTGGGCAGAGGCAGCCACCCACCTCAACACACTCGAAAGTCAACACAAACATCAGGTTTGTGTCCAATACAGGCCACATGCATCACTAAAGGCAACAAGTGCACTGCATATTTCTTTAAAAAATATTTTGCACCACACCAGAGCGTATCCTGCACACAGGTGTGAAGATTGGATAATTCCATTGTGGACACACTGGCTGAAGTGGCAATCAAAATGCAAAAATATTACTCTGAGTTATTCTGAGCTGAACCAATTCAGCTAGCTTAAGTGGCAGAATTTCTCAACCGAGCTCATATCCACACCATTTTCTGATACCCAGAAATAATGAATTTAATTACTCCGAATGAATTATGGACAGCCATTCGCGGTGCGCCAAACCAAAAATGCCCAGGCCCAGATGGCATTCCATATGAGTTCTACAAAAAATATTTCAAATATATATCTTCATTGCTGCTCGCCTCACTTAACCAAAGCCTGTTGGAAACGCGCCTCCTACCAGGAGGACATGAGGCCTTTACTGTCACACTCTACAAGAAAGGGGATAAGCTTAACTTAGCCAAATGGCGCCCCATTTCTCTAACAAACACAGCACCAAAATTTTAACCAAAATCATGGCTAACCATTTAGGGACTCTAGCATCTGCCACCATCTCCCCAGAACAATTTGGTTTCATCCCCAGAAGGTCGATTTGGGTTTACGTGCACTCCGTGGCTAATGCATGTCAGTCCACAGCCTCAGGAGCACTGGTATTCTTGGACCAACAAAAGGCCTTTGAATGAGTAAACTGGGAATACCTAAGGGCCTGCCTCCATCAATTCTGCCTACCCCCCGCTTCATCAACTGGGTGATGCTGCTCACGGAATCTACAACAATGGCAGTGCGTGGCCCAGGCTTCCTAACGGAAGTAGTCCGCTCTCAAAGGGGCTTGCGATAAGGGGACCCCCTCAGCCCACTCTTATACAACTTCAGCCTTAACCCACTACTGCGAAATGTGAATGCCCAACTCACTGGGGGTCCATGTGCCAGGCCAAACCCCAGTCAAGATGTTGGCATTTGCAGATGATTGCGTAGTGGGGGTGTCTAATAATAAAGATGTATGCGCGCTTGAAGCCCTCATCCAGGAATATTCCCAGGTAAGCAACGCGACACTGAACGCCTCCAAACCGAAATCATCCTCCTTGGTCAGTTTCAGAACTGCTGGGCTCCAGCAATTAGTTCCCAACCTGGCCCATCTGCTCGCCCACGCCCACGCCTTACTAACTCAACACACACCACTCCACTGGTGCTCCCCTTCGTGCCACGTCCTACCATAGGACCAGTGCGCCATCTGGGCGTGTGGATGGAGGCAGGCGGATACGCGTCAGCAGTAGTGGAGTGCCAAATACTGGACAACGTGACGAAGCGAATCGCCTCTCTCAGAGCCCACCCTACTACCCTCACTGGCAGGGTTGTTCTAGCCAACTCTATGCTCCTATCCAAAGTCTGGTTCAGAGCCCACGCCATCCCATTCTCCCCAAGCTTCTTGAAATCCCTGTATGCCTTGCTGCAAGGATGGCTTTGGTCAGGCCGCCCTCCACCAGTACGGCTAGAGGTCATGTTTGGCCCTCATCATCATGGTGGCATGGGCCTGCTTGACTTCAAAGCCCATGCCGCCAAGATCCTGGGCACCTGAAACGTGGCCGTCACTGCTCCTACACTCCCATCCCAACACTGGTCACGCGCGGCCTGCTCCAACTTTTCCTGAGCCTTGGGCCTCAATAATCCATCAAACCCCCACTCTCTGATGAAATACCTCGCATCACACACATTGGCCACAGGTCCTCACGGGACAAAAACCCACTACAAACGAATCCTACTCTCCATGCGAAGCGCAGAGTGGAGAATTTGTATTAGCAGACATACAACCCTGAAGAGGCCGCCCCTCTCCTCAGTTCACACAAGAGGTACAGGGGCTACCCATCCATGATGGCGTGATCCCCATTCGGCCCCATGTCCTATCCAGGGTGGACTACCTGGACATGATGGACATCCCTTATTCCATTGAGACCCAAAAAACTATCTGGAAATACGCACACCATCCTCTGTTGCAGCCTCAAGTCCGCTCCCATGTGTGGCGCTGCCTGAGGCGGGTGTATCATACAGCTGAGCGCTCTCTAACGCTTTACACTCATCCTGTGTCGTGTGTGGCCAGTATGGAACGCTGTTCCACCGCCTGGAGAAGTGCACCACCTCTAAAGTGATATGGAGCGAAGTTCAGCGTCTGCTAGGCCAGGATCAAACGCATCCCTTCAGTCTGTCAAGAGATATGTTTGCTCTATCAATGGCCTCCTCCCTTCCACCCTCCCTCCATGCTCTGGTGGTTTTAATCGCCATGTGGACCATCCACACAATTGTCTTAGATGCCATCGCAGGCTCCACCCCCACCCTCCCAGAAACTGTCCACAGATTCCGGTCTCATTTGGTGGACCACTTTCAAGCGTGGATGTTTGGATACCTCCCACCGCATCACCAACAGCTGGTCTCCTCCTGGTTCCCAGTCTGGTTCATCAAATCAGACCCCTTCCTCCACACGTGCTCAATAATGGCTACGGCCCCTTCACACGTCCCCTCCCCTCCCCATAAGTGGCGTTCCCGCTGGCAACAAGAGATAGCATCGCTTCTCTGGGGTGCCTCCCCTGGTACTAAGTTTGTCTTTCCTGAGTCATATTCGGAAGTGTCCTTCCCATGGTCGGCCTTCCCCACAATAAATTTAAAAATTTAAAAAGGGTGACAAGTTGGACCTGACCAACTGGAGCCCAATTGCACTCTCCAACACTGACACAAAAATTCTAACAAAAATTTTAGCAGTTTGATTATGCGCAATTGCATCTGACGTCCTATCACCCAACCAGTTTGGGTTTATACCAGGGCTTTCAATCTGGAACAACATTCACCATGTTGCAAACATTTGCCAATCCAAAGCAAATGGTGCCCTGGTCTTCTTGGATCAGGAAAAGGCATATGACCATGTTAGCTGGACATACCTAAAAGAATGTTTACATTCTTTAAACTCCCAAAGTTCGTAAAATGGGCGATACTCCTAACAGAATCTGCAACAATGGCTGTATGCGGCCCTGGATTCCTAACAAACAAGATTAAACCACACAGAGGGCTCAAAAAAGGGGATCCCCTCAGCCCACTGCTATACAATCTCAGCTCTAACTCACTCCTCTGAGTAACTGACTCAAGTCTCAAAGGGATAACCGCACGAGGACAACCAACAGTCAAGATACTGGCCTTTGCAGATGACTGCGTAGCAGGTATAGCAAACAATGAAGATGCCCGACAGCTGGAATGCACTCAAGAGGAATACTCCAAGGTGAGCAATGCTTCGCTCAACAAAAGAAAGACAGAAATCATCCTCTTAGGCAAATACACAAACAACTGGGCCACAACATCAGAACCTCATACCAACACACGAAGAAAAAACCCAATCATTTTACCCTTTGCAACACCTCCCACCACCACTCCTGTCTGACACCTTGGAATTTGGCTAGAATTAGGGGGATATGCTAATGAGACAATGGAAAGTAACCTGCTACAATGGGTATCCAAACGCGTCGCCTCCCTAAAAGGGAAGAACCCCAGGATTAACAGGATGAGTTACAGTTGCTAACTCGCTCATCCTCCCAATAATGTGGTACCAGGCCCACGCAATCGCTTTCTCACCTACCTTTATAACCTCAATCCGCGCGCTTATCCAGGGCTGGCTGTGGCCCAGCTCTCACCCTCCTATACGGATGAAAACACTATTTGACCCACGCTCAAGTGGAGGCATGGAACTATTAGATTTTGAGAGCCACGCCAATCACATCCTAGGTACCTGGATAAAGGAAGTCCCTGCTCCAGACCTCCCGCAACAACATTGGTCCAGAGCAGCAAGGTCTAACTTTGCACAGGCGCTCAAATTAATCAACCCACATCTCCACCCAGACTACTTTCATACATTGCCAAGCACCCTACTGCAACGGGTCCACATGGAACCTCCCCTCATTTCAAACATATCCTCCAAACTATCCGCCGTATGGGATGGACCATAGAGAACATGGGTACTATACATGGAAGGGGATGACCCAGCCCCCAATTCAAATTAAGAAACCCAGAAAACCACCCCCAAAGAGATATGCTTGCAACAACCCCAAACATAGCTAGGATAGACTACCTAGATATGTTGGACATTCCTTATGATTTAACCACACATAAGGCAATGTGTAAAATGACTCACCACCCACTCCTACAGCTGAGGACAAGAGCAAACGCCTGGCGCTGTCTGAGAAGGACCTATAGGACGGCGGACCATTCCAACTCCCTTCACAAAACATGTGCAGTATTTGTAGGGGAGGGATCCCTACACCACCACCTAGAAACATGCCCCCCAACCAAAGCTATATGGCAGGAAGTCGCACGCCTGCTTAAGGTCCAAAATGAACAGGAATGTTTGATATCAAAGAGCATCTTCGCGCTCCAGATTGAGTCACCAATCCCATCTACCCTCCATTCCCTAATAATACTTATTGCAATGTGGACAATTTACACAATTGCATTAGATGCGTTCAAGGGCACAGTCCCAACCATTCATGGGATTATTAACATATTCCATGTCCACTTACTGGAGCACTTCCAAGCCTGGCTCTATGGATATATGAGACCAAGGCAAAAAGCGCTCATAGAATCATGGTTCCCACTCTGGTTCCTCCACACAGACCCTTTCCTTCACACCTGCTCCATAGCAGGGGAAACCCCCTCGGAATAGCACACCAACCCCCCATACCTGGCAGTCCCGCTGGCAACAGGGGTTACTTGAGTACCCTGGGGTGCCCAATTTTATATTTGTCAGTTATTTCCTTAGTTTTACGTAATTCAGTAATTTCCGTCCCCAGATCAGCTTACCTCAGTTAAATAACATGGCAGACTCATCACAACGCTCATATTATCAATTTCTTCTTGAGTCTCTTTTGGCCAGGGATGTTATAATAATTCAAGAAATGAGCTGAGAAGATATTTTCCATTACTTCCACCAGAAATCACTTCTATGCATCCTCTGAGTTTATTATACCACTAATATTCCCTCTACCATCAGCATTCCAGCTTCTCACAATACTATATATAATCCATCCTTTGTTTATCCAGAAACATCTCCTTCTTATGCTATCGAAAATCACTTACTTTTTTGGCGCCCTTGGTATTCTTCCAGTTGCAGCAATCACCAAGGACACTGACAGGCTTGTTCCTTAATAGAGAGCTTGTTTCCTACTAAACAGTTTTTCTCAGAATTTTTATATTGTTTATTCTATTATTGATGCAAACAGTAATCATTGTATTGAAATGTGGTAGCGCAATTTAGCCAGCCCTTACTTCATAAAAAGGTGAAGGACAAGGCGGAGACCACAATACAGACAGCAATTGTAGAACTCATATTGATGAGAAACTTGATTAGTTGACTATCAAGAGTGCCATCCATTTTAGAAATTGTTTGCCAAAGTTGGGCGCCTCCCTTAGCACCTATCTTAACCTCAATCAACCTTTTTCTTCCTCTATATTGACGAACATTCAAAAAGGATTAGTATGCATTTTGAGCGCTTCTTGACTAAATAGCAGATAGTAATACCGTGAAGTCTTTTCCTCTTATGGGCTTACTGTAGTTATTATTCTGATTCCTCCTCTTTAAAATTTTAAGTACCATGCTAATATTATATAGGCGATGTTCTTAAGGATGCTCGTTATTAAGCTTATTATGTAAATATGTCTGCTTTAACACCATATCTCAAAAAAATGGTTTGTTAACTGACTGTATTTTTCTTATGTCATGCTTTCTACCAAGGTCCACCATCACTCACTTATCTAATCTGGACTTCCATTTTCCTCTTTCCATAGTAAATGCTTTGTAAAATTCTTCAACGTGAAAGACATGATGTTTCTACATCAGTTAATACTTGAGGGGGGTTTCAGCGTTGCCAAAATAAACAAAAGCCAGAATTTGAACCAAAGCCATTCTTATTAAAGTAAAAATGCTTTTGCAAGGTGAGCTAAAAATTATAAGGATTTTAAGGTAAAGTTTTTCTCAAAATAAAAGGAGGTTTAATTGCCTTACATTGGGAAAAATCCAAGGCATGATAGGAGAAAATGCACCTAAGAGTCAGGGTTTTCACACTGCGCCATAATACAAAAACTTTTTAATCTCATTAACTTATTGATCTTCAATTGAAAAGCCTATGGATGCACATCAATTTGAATTATGGCAAGCTCTTAAGATATTTTATCTTTCAAATCATGTTTTAATAAAGAAAATGCTACAATTAACGTCAGTTAGCTCATGCCACCCAAGTGCAACGGATTTGGCTTTGAATTGTGTTAGCAAAGCCTCAATTTACTCAACTCAATCTTGACACTTTATCAAACAGGAATTTTAAACCCCCCAAAATATGTTAAAGAAAATTTTTGGCATTTATATATGAATAACTGGTGATAATTCTCAACAAGTAAGTAGATATGTATCCATATATATTAGAGTATATATAATTATAGTAAAATGAAAAAGTTTTTTATTTATTTATTTCATTCTTTTCTCTAATATTTTCTTCTAAGGGTTTTCTTTCCACTCAATCTCACTTTGAGCAAATTTTATTAAAAAACATTTAATTTCCTTTGCCATCTGGCCACGCTCATTTTCCAAAAAAATTTTGTGGATCCACCGCCTGTTGCTTCAACGCAGGGTAGCAGTGCTCCACCGCTTAGCATTTTCCACCCTGCGGGCAAATGCATTTGCATTAGGTTAAATAGCCCACCATCTTCTTCAGGCCGTTTTGTCCCTCCACAGGACTTAGCACTCCACCTGGCACGCATCTACCCTTCTCACCCCCATCCTCTCGCCCTCCCTTGTAACAACGTCTGATTTTTCCCAAAAGTCGACTATGGGCGTTTGTTACCATATGCCAACAAGGCAATTATTAAAGTAGACACAGATGCATTTGCACCATCTAGCCTTATCAATTTACAACCATTTAAGGTT